>VBSM01003151.1:11305280-11355109 GCA_008086735.1 Cheirogaleus medius
AATATATGTATCCCTAACAATACTTGTACCCCCATAATAAGAGGAAAAAAATTATTGGCATTAATTTATTTCAGACCTACATGCTTAAGTCATAGTAAATTGCTTTTCTTCAAAGTAGTATAGAAATTGAAACAAAATAGCATAGAAATTAAGGGTACTTATTCCATTTTGTTGAGGTATACTTGATAAGCATGTAAACTATGCTCTGTCAAGAACTAAGCTTAAAGTAATATACTTTATTTATTTTGATAATGCCAATAACCTCCCTGAAATAGGGAGACATTTGTGCCGTCTTGAAATTTGTCTATTTAATGTCTCAATTCAAACATTTTAATCAAGAGTAGCAATATATACTCATTAACAAAATAACAATTGACATGCTTCCAAGATTCTGAAGTTCAGTGAATAAGCAAACTTACATTCTTTTATAAATATTAAATTAATTTGGAGAGGAGGTCAGCAAGATGGTAGAATAGGAGGTTCCTGATTTTTCCTCCTTCCACAGATGCATGGAATACACAGCTACACATGCATCAATGCACTATGTGAGAAATCTAGAAACTAGTTAAGAATCTTCTATACACCATGCAATTTAGAAAATATTCCCATTGAAATGGGTAGAAAAAGCAGAGTTACAGTCATACCACAAACCCCACCCCAGGCACAGTGCATTTTAATTGGGAGGGAAACTCCAACTTTCAGCTTCTTCCTGAAGAGTGATGGGTTTGGACCACACATACAGTGCCCCAAATTTTTTAGCTGTCCCCAGAGGGAGTGGCTCCTAAATCATCTAGCTCTGGCAGTGGATGGGGTTTGGCATTCACAAGTCACCCAGGACCAAAGAGAACAGAGGCTGTTTTAACACTCTCTTCCAGGCTCAGCAAAGAACAAATAGGCAATAACTCCCAGTTCCCAGTTCCTCCCTAGGAGGGGCTTGACAGCATACTTTTCCAGCTGTTGTCTAAGGGTCAGGTCTCTAACTAGCTGCTATCTGAGAGCTGATGGGGCAGGGAATTAGTAAGACCTCCAGGATCCTGGATGAAAGTGTGAGTACTTACTGTGCCTTTCGCACCAGCTTACTCCAGAAATAAAATCAAGTCGCTGGCTTTTCCCAGGAGGAATTGGTATCCATATTGAGCACTCCGACTTTTTCAGCTCCCACACAAGAGACCAGCTTCTAAATCACCTAGCTCTGGAAGAGAATGGGGCTTAGCATTCGTGATTCCCCTGGACTAAAGAGAACAAATAGGCAGTTTTAAACTGGCACAGAAGCACTACCAGTGACTACTTCCCCTATCTCAGCATATAATGTGTAGTCTAAAGAACCCAGCTCCCGGTTTCTTACTGGAAGAGATTTGACCACATAACTAAAGTCCCAACTTTCCCAGCTGCTCCCAGGGGATTGATTTTTTAATTAGCCAGCAACTGGCAGCTGACAGGGCAGGAAATTAATGGTCCCCTGGGAGCCTGAATGAAAGTGTGGGTACTTCCCACAGCTCTTCTACCTGTCTCACTCCAGAGAAAGAACCAAGCCTCATTTAGTTCTGATGAAAATCTGCATAAGAAAATAAGTCATCTGACTGATTCATATATCCATTCTTTGCTCAAATTCTTCATAATACTAAATGTGTAGTAAAAATGGTTAAAAGAGATAAATACAAGAGAGATAGGCAAACTCATAATGTTGAAAAGTTAGCTCCAGAGTCAACAGGAAGTTGTACTTGAGGAAATATAGCCAGCCATTCTGTTTCTACCTAGGCAGCTATGATAATAGTGCTGTACTACTTTTTGAAATATAAATTTCTTTTCATCTATAACATTATATCAAGTCACTTATGTTAATAGTAAGAAAGCACTACCTGGGAGTATGTATATTGCACAGATATACCACATTGCATATAGTAATAGTTGTAAATATGGATAAGTTAGAGAGAGAAGAAAAATAGCCACCATTTATTGAGACTTTAATATGTTTTAGTTATATTGGTTTGAACTCTTTAACTATAGGTAATGAAATAAAATGTCAACTAGCTTAACATAAAAACAAATTTCACCAGCCCTCTCCATGTCTGTTCACCAGGAGTAAATGGACCTGAAAGTTTGCATGTTGCCTATTTTCTTTAATGAGATCTGTGCTTACGAGCTAGTCTAAATGTGTTCATGTCTTCCACTGCCACTGATTCACTTGATCAAATAAATAAATGTTTTCATGTCATCTTTTCACAAATATAGCATTGTCAGTCCTTCCATGCCAACATTCAACATTATTCCAAAGTCTCATAGTCTGAGAATTTGTTTCTAAGTTCATTGATTCTGAAACTTTAGCTTGTGTGAAAACCATCTAGTGCATTGCTTTCCAAACCATGGTTGGTTAATCTGTTTGCAAGTGACTAAATGGATAATAACCAGCTTGCTTCTTTAAACTAATTAACTAGAATAAAATATAACAGAAAATATCAGAGTGCATCACATAGTAAGGATGAGTATTTTTTAAAAAACTTCTTGCAGTTAAGTATGTATGAATATATGTGTGATATAAGATGTTGCTCTTATTATGGATCATAGTCATAATCATAGAAGTTTCAAAGCTGCTGACTTAATAAACTTATTCTAAATTCACGTTTTTAGTCCTTTGGTCCAGAGGGTCTGATTCAGTATGTATGGCACAATGCTTGGGAATCTTCAGTTTTTGAAAATATCTAAGTTAATTCTCATACTGTTGGACAATGAATCACATTTTTTAAACTACTTTATAAGAGAGATCTGCATTACAAAGAAATAAGCGAATCAGAGTCTTCAAGAACATTAAATGACAATTGTACTAAAGATAAGGAATGTATGACTTTTGAACTAGCAAGCCCAGCTAATAAGAGCAATATTATTTCATACATATCATATATATGATATAATTTAATCCTCATAACAGTTCTATGAAGTTCCTTGGGTAGATAAAATTACCACATTTTATAAATGAGAAAACTGAGGTTTAAGGTTTAAATTACTTGCCTAAATTTCCCAATTACAGTGTAGAATTCTGTTTCTTTTTATGTCAGAAGTGCAAGATGAAAATAAATACTGTTATAATATAAAATTAGTATCTTTCCTTAGATTTCTTCTGACCTTATAAAGCTGGAATGAATCATTTCAAAACTTTGCTTTAATATTCAATTAAGAAATCTTTTCTATCTAAGGACATTTTGGTACTGTTAAAAAGTTCTATCAGTTTTTGCTTCATGAATTTTGAAGCTCAGTCATTAGGTATACAAATGCATAGTGTTGTTAGGTTTTTTGGATGAATTAACATCTTGACATTATGAAATTAACCTCTTTATCCCTGGTAATGTTTTTTTTTGCTTAAAAATCTGCTTTGTCTGTTATTAATATAGCCACTCTAGAATGGTATATCTTTTTCCATCCTTTTTCTTTTAACATATTCATGTCTTTATATTTAAATGTGTTTCTTGTAGGCAGCATATCGTTCGGTCTTGCTTTTTCCACAATCCAATGATTTTTGCCATGTAATTAATGCATTAGATCATTTATATTGAATGTGATTATTGATATGGTTAGGTTTAAGTCTACCATCTTTCTATTTATCTCATATTTTCTCCTTTTCTTCCTTCTTTTAGACTGATTGTTTTTCTTAGTTCCATTTTGCCTCATTTATTGGCTTATTAGCTGTTGTGGGCTGAATTGTGCCTCCCCTCCCTCAATTCATATTTTGAAATCCTAACTCCCAGTACTTCAGAATGTGACTGTGTTTAAAAATAGAGCCTTTAAACATGTTATTATGTTAAAATAGGGCCATTAGGGGTGGGTCTTAATCCAATCTGACTAGTCCTTATAAGAGGAAACTTGGACATTCACAGAGATGTGGAGAAGTGCATGAACAAAGAAAACACCATGTGAGGACATACTAAGAAGGCAGTCATGTGCAAGCCAAGAAGAGAGGCCTCAGTACAAAGCAAACCTGCTGACACCTTGACCTTGTATTTCTATCCTACAAAAATGCAAGAAAATAAATTTCTGTTGTTTAAACTACTCAGTTGTTATGGTTGTTATGATAGCCCTAGAAAACTAATACTTAGCTATAACACTTTGTTTTCTTATTTTAGTGGTTGTTTTAGGGCCTATAGCATACATTTTTAACTTATCACAGTTTGCCTTCAATAACACTATACCACTTTATATAGAGCATCAGAATCTTACAATAATATACTTCAGTTTTCCCCTCTCAATTTCTGTGCTATTTTTTAAACACATTTTACTTAACTATGCCCACACTATATTTTACAACTTTTCTTTATAAAACCAATGACATAAATATATCCAAATAACAATTTTTTTTACCCATGCTGTTATTATTTCTGGTACTCTTCATTCCTTTGTGGAGATTCAGATTTTTGTATAATATCATTTTCCTTCTGAATAAAAATTTCCTTTAATACTTCTTGTAGTGTGGTTCTGCCAGTAATGAATTATTTAAGCTTTGTAAGTAAGAAAGAGTCATTATTTTGTCTTTGTATTTGAAAGATATTTTCACTGGGTATATAATTCTAGGTCGCCAGCTTCTTGCTTTCAGTAGTTTAAAAATATTAATTACTCCATTCTTCTGACTTGCATTGTTTGCCATAAGAAATATATTGTCATCCTTTTCTTTGTTATTTTGTATGCAAGGTATCTTTCATCTCTGGCTTGCTTGAAGATTTTCTCTATCACTGGTTTAGTGAGTGCAGCTCTCTCTTATCCAGTACTCTATTCTGTAAACCCTAGCTGCCTTGATTTACCTAGATTCTCAGCTCTTTCTCCTCAATTCAGGGAATTCACTGGGCTCTGACTGTATTTTCTCTCCTCTGGTCTGGAAACCCTCTCAAAGACGCAAGTTGAAGCAACCACAGGACTCATCTCATTTGTTTTCCATCTCTCAGGGATCACTTTTTTATTGTCATATATTCAGTGTCTTGAAAACCACTGTTTGATATATCTTCTCCTTTTTTGTTTTTGTTTTATATGGGAGGAGAAATCTGGTTCTATTATTCCAACGTCTTGGAAACAAATGTTCTGTGGACAGTTTAAAAGTAATCAGCTTGTTACAAAAGGTATTAATTCACCATTTTTTATAACTGAGTAGTATACCAAGGTATACATATACCACATTTTAGTAATTCACTTGTGTATTGATGGGCACTTGGGTTGATTCCACATTTTGTGATTGTAAATTGTGCTGTAATAAACATTCAAGTGCAAGTGTCTTTTTGGTAAAATGACTTTTTTTCCCTTTCTGTAAATCCCTAGTAGTGGGATTGCTGGATCAAATGGTAGGTCGACTTTTAGTTTTTTGAGGTATCTCCACACTACTTTCCATAGAGGTTGTACTAGTTTGCAGTCCCATCAGCAGTGTGTGAGTGTTCCTTTCTCTTTGCATCCATACCAGCATCTGTTATTTGGGGACTTTTTGATAAAAGTCATTCTCACTGGAGTTAGGTGATTTCTCATAGTGGCTTTGATTTGCACTTCCCCGATGATTAGAGATGTTGAGCATTTTCTCATGTGTTTATTGGCCATTAGTCTATCTTCTTTTGAAAATCTTCTGTTCATGCCTTTTGCCCACTTTTTAATGGAGTTTGATTTTTTTCTTGCTGATTTTCCTGAGTTCTGTGTAGATTCTGGTTATCAGCCCTTTATCAGATGTGCCATGAAAATATTTTTGCCCATTCTGTAGGTTGTCTATTCACTCTTTTGATTGTTTCCTTGGCTGTGCAGAAGCTTTTTAATTTAAACAACTCCCATTTGTTAATTTTTGTTTTTGCTATGATTGCTTTTAGGGTCTTCTTCATAAATTATTTGCCAAGGCTGCTATCTATAAGACTTTTTCCAGCATTTTCTTCTAGAATTCTTATAGTTTCATATTGACTTAAGTGTGTTATCCATCATGAATTAATTTTTGTGAGTGGTGAGGATCCTGTTAATTAATATATATAAAATAATTCTTTAGTTTGAAATATAGATTAAGAGGCACTCATGCATTACTTATTAGTCTACCTAAGAAAGTTGAATAATTTAATTAACTTTTAAGATTGTTACTTAGAAGTACTTGAGAGTCTAAAATATTCTTCTGAAAAATTCCTATCTGCTCTGCTTAAAACTGGCATTAGAATGGAAAATGAGTAAGCACTAGTAGAATACTATCAAAGGATGATACTGTAGTAGCAATTCACAGCAAAATCCTGAAAAGGTCTAATAAAAAAAAAAAAGGATTCATCAATGAGAAAGTCTTTGGCATCTTGGACTATCAGTGTGCTCCTAAAGGCATAATTTGATGCCAGAGTAGATAGTCTATGTATTCACTGAACACCACTTTACCTTGTGTAAATAGTCCACATGTGGTCAGTACAGCCAATATACCATAGATAAGGAATTTATCTTAATGCAACTTCAATAAAGGCCAGGTTAAGACATGTCTTAATGTAACTTCAATAAAGGCCAGGTTTTAAACTTAAGGGTTTTTCAAAGTAAAAAACATTCCAGAAAAATGTTTGCTGCTTTTTACCATCTGTCTTTTCACACAATATCATCTATTCACAGGGTTGGAGAGTTTCCAGTTTTTCTCTTGACATCTGGGTACACAATTTAAGTCTACAAATAGAAATCAAAATTCAGAATTGAGCCTAGTATCTAAATTATTCTGTCTTCAGTTACTGTGCACACCCAAACCTAAACAAAATTCAGAAAATATGTATAAAATACTCATCAATACAATGCAGATTGTTTGAAATGCTTTTATCAAAATAGTTAAAATGATTGTCTTACAATTCCTAGCTTTTTTCCTTAATGTATAATATGGTCCCAGGTTCTGTGAAAGTATAAAAAAATAGCGCATGAAGAAGGGAAAATATATAAGGAAAAATACTACTTATTTAGTGTTGGAGAAATGGTGATTAAAAGGTCTCCCGCAGATGCTAAAAATTGGGCAAAAAATGAAGTCAGTAAAGTAGTTTTATAATGGTTGATGATTATAATTTTATTCTTAACCAAATTGATGAAAATTAATTGATCCCAGAGTAGATAGTCTATGTATTCACTGAACACCACTTTACCTTGTGTAAATAGTCCACATGTGGTCAGTACAGCCAATATACCATAGATATGGAATTTACAGACATGCCTTTCTGTTCTTTATTCAAAGAACATTCCAGACAGTGGTAATGACATTAATAAAGACATGGCAGCAGAAGGGAGCAAGATATAGTAATAAGAAGAGTAATTTGGCTAAAGAGAAGGGTGATGTTATAAAGAATGAGAAATAAATTTATAGGGAATATATGAAGTGGAAGACGAATCCATGGAGAATTTTGCATTTTAGGCTAAGGGTTTAAGGATATATAACTTCCGTTTCCAGAAGTAAAGTGATATAGGGAGGCTTACTAGTCCTTTCTCTCTGGAAATAATCAACCCATAAACCTGGATTAAAAATAATATAAAACAGCCTTCTGATTTGGGACAGGATGGCATAGAGTCATCTCTTCTAGCTCCTCTCCACTTAGTACAAGTAAAAAGCATGTAAATAACATAATATTAATAGATAGTCCTAGGAGAATTTTAAGGGTACAAGGAGAAAGCAGACTGCCAATGGGACCCCAGTATTGAGGAAAAACACAACGATTCAGGGTCTCTTGACACCCACCCAGAGGTGCAAGCAAACCCATGCCCAACATCTCCCAACTCTCCAAGGGAAAGAAAATATACCAGGCCTAGTGTCTTGATAGAGGGTAGCCCAGCTGGCACTGAACAGCCTAAAGAACAGGACCTGAGAAGCTTTCTTTTTCTCATAGGCCCAGCTACTCCTGACCTTGACCTTGACTTTGTAGCACCCAGTGGCCTGGAGTAGCACTTTCTGCCCCTACATGCAGCACCAGGAGAAATCAAGAGGGAGCTTGTACCATTGCATCTGACATGTTCTATGTGTCTTATCAGGCCCAGTGTCTCCTGCTCCCATTTAGGGTCACCAGGCATAGGAAAACATATTTTAAAAAATCAACACCATCTCTTACACAATCTCTTCCAGAAAACCAAGTGGATGGAACACTTGCTAACTTATTTTATGAGGTCAATATTATCCTGATACCAAAACCAGACAATAACAGTACAAAAAAAGAAAACTTTAGGATAATATCTCTCATGAACATAGACTCAAAATACCTCAACAAAATATTAGCAATTATTGGTTTAAAGTTGTGTTAATTCTTCTTTAAGTGTTAGGTAGAATTTTCCAGAGAAACTATGTGGGCTAGATAGTTCTTTCTCAGAAATTTTTAAATTATGTATTAAATTTCCTTAATGGTTATAGAGCTATTTAGATTATCTATTTATTTTGTTGAATTTGGTAGTTTGTGATTTTTGAGGAATTGTTTCATTTTTCTAAGTTGTTGAATTTATGAGCCTAAAGGCGTTCACAGTATTGCTGTATTATCTTTTTGATGGCTGGAGGATGTGTAGTGATATCCTCTACTTGTGGTATTAGTAATTTTTATCTTCTTGCTTTTTATTGTTTTTCAATCTTGTTAAAAAGTTTATTTATGTTATTAATTTTTATTAAAAGCAGCTTTCTTTGATTTTTCTCTGTTTTCCTCTTTTTAATAGAATTGATTTCTATACTTATTTTTATTAAAATATTTCCTTCCTTTTGCATGCTTTGGGTTTACTTTTCTTTTTCTTGTTTTTTGGTAGTGATGCAGATTATTTATTTGGGACCTCACATCCAATAATATAACGTTATTAAATCTACATATCAACAAAATAAAAAAAAAATAGGTGATGATGTTTCCAACTGTAGATAAATGAGCTAGCACAGGTGTACAATGTGAAGTGTTTATCAGAGTATTTGTACAGATAAGTTAGAGCAATAACATCTTCTTTTCCTAGAAGTTGCTGCAAAAGTGAATGGTTTTTTTGAATTATCTTGATAATTTTCTCAATTCTCCTATATATATGTATTTATATATTCATGTGTGTGTGTATCAACAACATAGATAAATTTGAAGACTTAAAATAATTCAAAGGCAGATAGTCTTTAAACGTAATGTATATTGAGAAAAAGAACAAACTGAGACAAGAGGAGACAAACGAAATTCCCACAATGTTTCCATCCAAAATAGTAGAGAGGATTATAAAGTTTAAGAATTACCAAGAATGCAAAAATCAATTAAGTCTAAGTACAAATAAGACTAATAAGGAAATATAGGAACATAAAGCATAAGACAAGATGTAATATTTAGTTTATATAAGGGAATATAGGAAAATATTTGATGAAGATGATTTAAGAGGAATTGTACAGATGAGGAAGACTTACTCAGGAATGAGGGTAAGGCAGTATAATCTAGTAGTTAACAAGCCTTGCCAGGGCTAGACTCATGATTCACCATTTACTAGGTGTGAAAACTAGGGCAAATTGCTTATGTTCTTTGAGCCTCAGTTTCCTCATCTCTAAAGTGAGGAATGATAAATGTTAAAATTTGATAAGGTTATTGTGAGGATTAAATGAGGTTATATGTAGTCATTTAGCATGATGCTTACACATAGTAAAGAAGAAATATTAGTTAATATTATAACTCTGGCCACATCTTTGTATATCCTCAGAGTATATATCAAGCATCTACTAAATTATTTGTGCAATCCTCTAAAATATTTTCCTTACTATTTTGAAGGTCATATCTTATATTTTTCCAAAATCACTATATAAAGGATCTCATTTTCTTCCCTTTCTCTGCTATCTTCTAGTTTGCTTCTTCAACTGTTTCTACTATGGCCACTTCAGAGGCAAAGGGACTCAGGGAAATTCAGTAAGTTGTTCAAAGTCATACAGATGATACACGGTGAAACTGTGTAGGTAATTATTACCTGATAATAAATTTTGGAAATCAGGAAATTAGAATTCTTTAAAACTCTAAAAGTTCAACTATGATCAGATAACCAGAGAAAGCAGCATATCAATAAAAAGGTAAAATATTCAAACTTGAAACAGAAAAAAATATTGCCTCTTACCTAAACAACCTGAGTTCAGCAACCCTGGATTTCCTTAGGATTTTCTTAGATATTGTTGTAAAATGACTTCACTATTAGTAAATTAGAAAAACTGCGAACCTATAAAAGGATAGAGGGAATGTCTTAAGACTAGAAAAATGTTGGCTTGCTAAGTTAGTACACCTAGGATTCTATTAGTCCAATGATTTTTCAGTTAGAGGATGGAATATTATGGGTGGGCTTATCAGTATTAACTCAGGAGTTATTTTTTTAAATTATACATATCAAAGGATTTGGGCACACACCAATATACAATCTCTCTTAATATGCAACTTTAATGTGCAAAAGGACCATACTTCTATAACTGATATTGGTTTCCAACTTGAGTCTTTGTTTTGCTCCATGGTTGTATACTTAATCTTGTTAATTCAGGGTAAATATAATCAGATAATTCAGAGTTTTCTCATTTATTTCAAGGTAAATTCATTATATTTGTGGTTTGCCTTTCCTTTCCTTTAGTCTTTCTATCTAGTCTATTAGCTTGATTTATTTGGATATTTCTCTTTTAAAAAATCAAAAGCCAGACATTTTGAGATTCAAAAACCTTTTCTTGCAATTTGCTATCTCTGCTATGAACTTCAAATCTTATTTTTAAGTCTATTTTGAAACTCAAAAACTAAGAATTGACTCTTTTCTTTATCTTTGAATTTCTGCCATTATAACTGTACCCTCAAGGCAGTGAGTATGGAATGATAACCTTACATTTTCATGAATAAGATAGAGTAGGGATAGCAAAAAATAACAAAAAAGCTTATTATGTCATATTTTACAAACTTATCAAATAAATTTAAAATATTTGTCTCAAGTCCTCCTGACATGGTGTTCTAGATATAAACTTGAACTAGAATATCAAGCTTTTCCAGTACCCAGAGCTTTCCAACTAGTACAGCACTTTGGTGTATTGCAAATAGGTTACAGGTGTGCCGAGATATTGTACCCGTAAGCCAAGAATGGCTTCTGGCATCATAAAAATGTTATTTAAAAATGGGAAAGGATGCTATCATCTGGTTGAAGAACAGGAATATCAGTAAGGCTAATGCTCCAAAGATACTGAATTACTGACCTAAAACTCTTCAGATTCTCATATATTGGAACGAAATGGTCCTAGAATCCAGAGCAGGGATGGATTTCAGTAAGATTTAGTATTAGGGAGCAAGGCACATTGTTATATACTGGGAAAACTTATCTGAACAGAAATTCATAAATACTGAGAAAAAGATATCTTTTCCTATATTAGGTATGCATGATTGTACAAGAGTTTCAGAATAGGAATCAAGTCTTGGAAGGGCCAGAGACCAAGAAACTGCGTTTTACTAATGAGATCTCTACTGTCTCAGTCCATTTGAGCTGCTATAACAAAATACCATAAACTAGTTAGCTTATAAACCAACAGAAATTCATTTTGCATAGTTCTAGAGGCTGAAAACTCCAAGATGAAGGCAGATTTAGTATTTGGCGAGGGCCTGTTTTCTGGCTTATGGATGGTGTTTTCTGACTTTGTACTCACATGGTGTGAGGTGTGAGGGGTCTCTCTCAGGCCTCTTTCATGAGGGCACTAAAATCATTCATGAGGGCTCTGTCTTCATGACCTAATCACATCCAAAGGCCCCATCTCTTAATATCATCACCTTGGGTGTTAGGATTTTATCATATGAATGGGGGACACAAATATTGTGACCATAGCATCTACTGATGTATTTTCAATCTTCTCTTTGTTTCCTTATAGATCAACAATAAAGAAAGAGAAAAATATATTTGGAACTAGAACATAAATATTTCTTTTATATATCTGTTCACATGGAAAAAAAGTTCCTGGTGCAAAAATTACGCAGGCCAAGCAGCCCATCTCATTCCCATTTCCTAACTCATCACCCAAAATGCCAGGGCTCCTAGGCTCTCTACTCACTGTGATGTTCTGTACTTTTTTGCCTGTGACTAAAGTCACTACCCTCACCCTTCCAAAATCCTTTCACTAAGCCCTCTGCAAAATGGTTTTTGCTCCGTATTTAGCAAACTATCCTATGCATACTACTCGAAATGCGTGTGAGCATTACAATCATTTTCTTACCTTAACTGAATCCTAGCCCTCTTCTCAGATGACCTCCCCTACAGTAATCTAAAGTGCTGTTTTTAATTTTCTCATATCCTATAAAATAGAGGTGAAAGACAAGGTTGTGTCTTCTTTGCTGCCCATTGCCACTTTCAATCATTACTCTTCCAATCTCTTTGAAAGAAAACAAATGAAAAGAGCAACAACAAACTCCTGTTCTGTTGTCAATTATGCCAATCCATTTTATCATACTCTTCCCCTCCTCGTCACTGTCACCTACCATCTCCCTGCCACTCCCCTTCATTTATTAAACACTCTGCCATTGGGCTCATAGTTTTTTGTTGTTATTTCATCTCAGAAGATTTACCTTTATCCTGGCTTATTCTCATACCTACAGAGATATCCACTTAATAATACTCAGAACTCTCAGTTCTTCAACTAACACCAATAACGTTTTCCTCCATTCCTTGTGAGTCAGTCATTTCCACAATTGTGACTTGGACCTCACAGTCACTGACAACTGCTCTAACAAAGTAAATAATTAACTCAAGTCTTTCCTTGAAGTCTTTCTGACTTCAACCTCCTATCCTTCCAGCTTGCTTGTTAAACTGTTTTTCCTGACAACCCAAAATAGACTTAGACAAAGGCAAAAGTCTCAATCAATGGGGGTTTTTTAAGCCAAAGTTTGAGGATTCCTCTAGGAAAAACACAAACCATAGAAGCATATGTGACTGTTTTTCTGAAGGGGAATTGGGAACTTCAGTATTTAAGGAGGATAGGGTATATAGAAAGAAAAAGGAGCAGGGGGATGGGTAGTGAGGCAAAAAGGTGACATTCTTGTGAAGCCCAGGAAATCTACATTTTTACATAAGATATGGTGAATGTTAGAAGAGAAAAAAGGAGTGAAGGAAGCATCGATTATGTATTATAGATGTTGCTGGGTAGGTAAAAGAATGCTTGATCTTGTCTTGTCTCTGTTCCATACCTGGAAAGACAAACTTGTAATTCATTATTAGTGTGGAATTGAACAGACTTTAGTTTTAGGAGCTAGACATAGCCTGCAGACCCAAAGTTATAATTTGCATGTCCTGGTTTATGAGAGGCCAGCAAGGAATTTCCTTAATGTATGATCTGTGGGGGCAGTTCTTGTAGGTGCCTTAAGCCTTTTACCTTTTGGTAGAGATCTGGCTAATGCATAATATTAGTAACAGCTATTTATTTGGAAGGGGGTGTTGCATGACTCAGCCTCCAGGCTTGACCTTCTATTTTGCATAAGGAGTGGGGAAGTCCTAAAAGGTTTATTTTCCTTTACACTCCTATGATCATACCTCAGGATCATGGAGACTTCCAATCTACTGATTCCTATATATTTTCCCATTCACTTGGCCCTTCCTTTCATCACTTGCCTCCTTATCCAGCATAGATTTCACAGACCCATTATAGATTATTATTATTGAAATGGCCCAGCATTTCAATAATATCCAGCCAATTATTCCCAGTGTAAGTTTATACCCCTTTAGTACTTCAGTCCTTTATTTAGGACTTCATCACTACTCAGTATTCTTCCTACATTTTGCTTCTAAAATCACTATTTCAAAACTTCTCCACTATCCTCAAATCGTTGACCCCCTCTCTCACTGTGTTCCTATGCAGAAAATAAAGGAAGGGGTCATAGATTTGAAAATAGAGGATAGAAAGAACTTTCAGAAGAAAGTATTCTTTTTGCAGCATAAAACCTACACATTTATTTAAATCTTCAAACAACCTATCATCCTCTCCAACCAGGACAAAGGACTGGAGGTGTCCTTTATTCTTTCTAAAGCTAATCCCTCCACATTATTTATACTTATAGTCTCCATTTATTTATCTCCCCATTCACCCACTTCAATTTAGTTTTCTGCCCCATTACTCCAGATCTAAAAACAGATCTGGTTAATGTCACCAGTGTCACCAAATAAAATAGACTTTACAGTTCACAGTTTATTTGACCTCCTATCAACAATATTTACTGTTAAACTACACAACCCTTCTTGAAACACTACTTTCATTTAGCTTCCACAATACAATACTTATCTGTTATTTTCTTTCTCTGTTCCTTTGCAGGTTCATTCTCCTCTTCCAGGTCATTGTTTGTTCCAATTAATCAAGGTTTGTTTATAAACCCCATTGGCTTCTCAATCTATAATCTTTCCCATGGCTTCAATTAGCACATATACCCAAGTGAGTAAAATATAGATATATTTATTCCAGACATCTATGATCCAAATCAAGATATTCAAATACTTGTTCTACATATTTTCTTAGCTGTTTTAAAGATCCTTCCACCCACCCTGAACACATCACACATAGAAACACGCACACACACACACACACACACACAATCCCACCACATATGGTCTTGTACCTGGATCCTCTGTTTTAGAGAATGGCACCTCTAAGCATCCACTGGCACAGGCAAGAAGTCAAAATTCTTTCTTGACACCAACTCACTCCTACCCCATAGCTAATCCAACACTAAGTCTCATGGATTTTACCTCCCAAATCTTTCATATCCATCCAGTTATCTTTACCTCTACTGCCACCACCCTAATGCAAGCCAACATCATCTCTTCAATGAATTACAACAGCTTTCTAAATTTGTCCCATCATATTCACTATCACCCCCATCTTATCTGCTTTTAACTTCTGCCAAAAAAGGATAACACAAACCTTATCAGTGGCTCCTCTCCCAATTTAAAATCTTTCAATGTTTTTTTCATTACTCTTAGGACAAAGTTAAAATTCCTTTTAAAAACCTTCTGTGCAGTTTGGCCTTTGCCTATCTTTCAAGTGTTTCTTTTACTACACTTCCTAATCCTGCTGTACTTCAGCTACACAGGGCTTTTTTTAGGCTTTCCTTTCTGCCATGTTCACTTATGTACTACAAGGCCTTTGCATATGTTACCCCTTGTTTTCTAAAACATTGTATCCCATGGCCCTCCAAGTCATCTAGCAAAACTCAGATCAAATCTCTCTGTCATGCTCTTTCCCTCTTCCTGTCATCAATCTTAGTTTGTAGTTATTTATTTGTGTGCTTATTAATATCCATAGTTTTGCTCTAGAGTATTGACTCTAAGTTGTTCACCTTATATTCCCAGTGCCTTGGGAATAATTGTCAAATGAATGGATGGACACTTTATCAGCACAACTGTGAAATTGACCAAATAGAAGTTTAGGTTTTTTTGGCCACTTCTTTCCATGTCTTTATTTTCTCACCAGTGGCACAATGTCCTAACTATCCTTGGATGCTTAGTGCTCTCAAAGTCTTTCTCTTACATTCTTTCCTCGTTTTAAAGTTTTAGTTTTCAAGAAGTGATATGATAAGCTCATTAAAACTTAGGAATCACAGGCTGGTAAGGATCAATAGTTTTCTCTTCCCAACTAGATTCACATTTTAAAAATGGATTAAACCTTATTAATTATAAGCAAATCAGTTCTATTATGGCATTCCTTCTATTAGTCAACTAATTGTAAGAGGGCTCTGAACCAGAAGGTCTATGAAATTCATAGTCTTTCCCTTACTCTATAATTGTAAGATACATTTCTTGCTCATGGTATAAATTTAGGTTCATTTGAGAATCATGTAGAAAATAGTTTATACCATTTTTTACTGAAACTTAGACAAATATTTAATTTTATATGTGATATCTTAGAGCTGACCATGACTTGAGGTAAATATTCTTCATTTCCACATGACATAATACATTTTTTTCATTTCTTAACTGCCTGAGTAGTAATTATTTTTGAAGGGGTTATTGTCAAGAGTGAATATAAATTATATCAATAGCTATTAAATATATATATCCATATATATAGATATATATACATAACTGATTTTGCAATATATATGTTATTTATGAGAACATATGATAATAACATGTCTTTTTTCCTGGTGTCCCAAAGAAGAATAATTTTTTCTTGAGAACTAGAGAACAAATGAAATACTTAGCCCTAGAGCTGACAAAGTCACCCTGGCTTCTGTGATTTGAGGGAGGCTATACATTCGATTCATTTGGAAATATAATTTCTGCATTGACCTAGAAGAAAAAGAAGAAATCCACAAGTAGCAGAGATTCTGATTGATATGCAGCTGCAATAAAGTGAGAGAAAATATAGTGCTGTTTGCCCATGTTTTCCATCAGTCACTACAGGGTAATAAAAGCGACATATTTTTTAATTACCATTTCTTACTAGAATGTGGAAATATTAGCCTCCAGATACCCATTTAAAAGCTTGAAACCAGATGGTGGAAAATATAGAACTGAATCAAAGTAGAAGGGAGAACAATATGAGTAAAGTGATTTGGAGACATCTGATGCATGGAAAGGGAGCATATAAAGACTCCAAGAAAAAGAAAGAGAAGGCAGAACTCCACTAGTAAAGCTTGTGAAAACCTCAGACATATTTGAGAAAATGATATCAAGTCAATAATGACCAAATTCACATCTTATTTCTGGGAATGGCTGGAAATCATAGACTATAATTTCCAGCATCAGATGTGAAATTGCTTCTTAAGTGTAAGTGATATAGATACCTTAAATTTCTGTGGTGTCTCTCTTTTCAAAAAAAGTTTTCTCAAACTGATGTTTGCAATGGCATTGTTAGTTGCTAGCAGAGTCTTGCAAAAAGAGTAAATGTCCCAAGCCATACTGACCTTTTTCTCCTTTCTTTCAGTTTAATTCCACAATCTTCACCACACACTCCCACAACTGACCACCATGTACACTTGTCCCCCTTATCCATGGTTCACTATCTTGAGATTTAGTTATCTACCATGAAACACAGTCAGAAAATAGATGTGTATGGTACAATAAGATATTGTGTATGTGAGAGAGAGACCAAAACATATAACTTTATTATACTATAATGTTATAATTGTTCTATTTTATTATTAGTTGTTTTTGTTAATACCATACTGTGCCTAATCAAAAAATTAAACTTTATCATAAGTATTCATGCATAGGACAAAACATAGGCTTCAGTATTATCTGGCATCTACTGGCAGTCTTGGAACATATCCCCCATGCATAAGGAGGGACTACTGTACCCCACAAAACACAAGATATGCTACTACATATATGATCACTTTTTTGGAGATAAGGAAAAAACTGTTTCCAGAATCAACTTTCTCTTCTGGGAAATCACATTATATCCATTTATTGATTCATTTATTAAAAATTTATTGAGTAAAATTCTTTTTGACAGACATTTCAAAAGACCTACAGGATAAAAAATTGAGGAAGATATATAAGATCATTGCCTTTATGAAGTCCCCTACTGGTAAGGGATAAGGAAGAGTAAACCAAAAATCATAATAGAGTGTGAAAAGTATGATGAAAGGAAAAATATAGACTGCTGTAGGTAGCGTTTACAGCTCAAAATTATTTGGGCCCAAAATAATTACTGATATTACCTTTTTTCCACCTCAAAAATGTTCTGGTTTGGATATTAAGTTATATGACCACCTTTGCTATAGGGTCTAAGAGGAGAGGCATCTAACCCAGTCCTGGGGATTCAGGAGCAACCACCCAAAGAAAGCCATGGTTAAAAGCCTAAATGATGAGTAGGTGATAGCTAGACAAAAAGGAGATGTGAGAAATGGTGCTCGGGAAAAGAATATAGCACATGAAAATGCACAGAAAGGATGTGCTACCATACTCTTAAAGTAAGTATGGCTAACGTATAATACAATAAGATTGGTGTGCAAAATGAGGTAATAGATTAGGCAGGAAGCAAAGACACTTTTCTGTTCCCCGAACACATCAAGCAAGCTCTGGTCTCAAGGTCTTTGGGTCTTTGCATCCCTTGTTCCCCCTACCTAGTACATTCCTCCTCCAAAAGTCCAAAAAGTGAGTGAGGGCTCTCTCCCTCACTTCATTGTATTAATAACTTATGCTCAAATGTCACCTAATCAGAGAAGCCTTCCTTAATCACCCAATCTAAAATAGCATCCCTCTCCATCATTCTCTGTTTCATTTTGTTTCATTTTTTATCATAGCACATATTACTGCCTGATAAATTATATAACATCTCTCCCCAGTAGAATGTAAGCTTCATGAGAGAAACTTTACTTGTTCTTTTCATTGCTATATCTCTGTGCCTAAACTTGTTACTGGCGTATTGTAGTTGTTCAATAAATATTTGATAAATGAAGACATGAAAACCTCTTAGAAAGGTGCCTCACAGACAATAGGAACTAAAAAAGTTAGCTATTTTTATTATGAAGTATGGAAGAGGAAATCATTAAAACATTTAATAAAATGTGAATATTTAAGTATTACAGTACTGCTGACAGGGAATCTAGGCTTGAGTCTCTATTTGAAACCCCCCCACAAAAGGAGGGACTTCACTTATTGGGGCAGACTATACCACGATTAGACCAAAAGTCTATCCATTTAAAGGTTTTCTCTTAGATTGAACAGAAATCTGCCATTTTAACCTTTTCTATTCCTCTGAATGTTTTTTGGAAAACACATAGCAAATCCCTTCTGGAGAGTTAAAGTCTGCTATTACAAGTTTCTTTACTTTTAGTCATAAGAAAACTACTTAATTCCTTGAATCATAATTCCTGATATTTTCATTATTCTTTTAAAGCATTTGGACAAAATGTTCTAGGTATGAATGGATAGATAGATATGATCTGACAAATGGGCATTATTGGACCCTGGGTATCATTATTAATGCAATTTATTACTCTACAAGCATTTTCATAACTGCATTTACTGAAATAGTTATATAATTATATATGGGCATGGATTCATTTTCAGCTATTGTTTCTAAAAGATATATGCTTTACTGATTAAAGTTGTTAATTTAACTGTTTAATAGAGAAATGTGCTTTTTATATTTGAAACAAGAGAAAAGCTAATCTTTTAATCAAATGCTTTTCCCTAAACTTAATCTGTGCTGTTACAAGGATATTTGAAAGTATGGAGGATACCCCAGAGTTTTAGTAGTTTTTCCTGGTGAATATTGCCCCTCTAATATATAGTTCTTAGATTAGTAGTAATAATGCTCTACTGCCACCTGGTGAAATGTTGACCACTCAGCATAAATTTAAGATTTAATCCCCTCCATACTACTATTTAGGATTCCTTTTCTAGTTTTAATGAGCTCTTGATCAATATCCATGATGTATACATTCTTGGAATAAAGAGAACAGGGTTTGGGTTCTAAATGAAAAGAGTCAGAGGTTACTCATACTGCTAGACTAGAGTAGAATAAAAAGACAAAATATTTTTAAAACAAATTGAAGTGATTAAGCCATGATTGAATAATTTTAGAACATAAGATTTTTCCATCTGAAATTATTACAGCACTTAAATACTCTATGTATCTAGTTAAAACAAAAGTTTGACTAAACATAATGTTTCCGAGAAACTCTTCCACATTTTTTAGAATTGACTTATTTCAGTTTGATTTTCTAAAAAGTTTATTTTAAAATAATTATAGATTTACAGGAAGTTACAAAGACAGTACGTAGATACACTGTGCAATCTTCCCACAGTTGCCACAATGGTTACATCTTAGGTAATCATGTTATGATGGCAAAATCAGAAACTGACATTGGTACCATGTCATTTTATCACATGTAAGCATCATGAGAATCAAGATGCTGAACTACCCCATCACTACAAGGATCTTGTATGCTATTCCTTTATAGTTGCACACTCCCCTGACCCATCTCTTTGCCCACTACCATTGCTACACTTTGGCAATCACAAATATAATATATTCTTCATCTTTAGAATTATGTCATTTTAAGAATGATATATGATCTGTGAAAAATGATGATGGTATTTTAATAGGGATTGCATGGAATTTGTAGATCACTTGGGGTAGTATAGACATTTTAACAATGTTGATTCTGCTGCCCCATGAGCATGGTATGGTTTTCCATCTGTTTACGTCCTCTGCTATTTCCTTCCTCAGTGTTTCATAGTTCTCCCTGTAGAGGTCATTCACCTCCTTAATTAAATATATTCCTAGGTATTTTATTTTCTTTGTTGCTATTGTGAAAGGTATTGAGTCTTTGATTTGGTTTTCAGTTTGACTGTTGTTGGCGTATAGGAATGCTACTGATTTGTGTACATTGATTTTGTAACCTGAGACTTTGCTAAATTTATTTATCAATTCTAGTAGTCTCTTGGCAGACTCTCTGGGGTTTTATAGATATAAGACCATATCGTCAGCAAAGAGCAATAGTTTGACCTCTTCTGCCCCCAGTTGGATACCCTTGACTTCCTTTTCTTGTCTGATTGCTCTGGCTAGGACTTCCAGCAGTATGTTTAATAGAAGTGGTGATGGAACCAGAAAAGATCCCATATAGAAAAAGTAACCTTAGGCAAAAAGAACAAATTGAGAGGCATCAATCTAGCAGACTTCAAGCTATACTAAAATGCTATAGTAACAAAAATAGCATGGCACTGGCACAAGAACAGAAACATAGACCAATGGAACAGGACTGAGAACACAGATATAAAACCATCCTCATATAGCCACCTGATATTAGACAAAGTAGACAAAAACATACACTGGGAAACAGAATCCATATTCAATAAATTGTGCTGGGGAAATTGGATAGGCACATGTATAAGACTGAAACAAGATACACACCTCTCACCTGTCACAAAAATCTAATCATGATGGAAAACAGACTTAAACCTAAGGCATAAAACCATAAGAATTCTATAAGAAAATATTGGATATTGGAAAAACTGTAATAGACATTGGCCTAGGCAAAGAATTTATGAAGAATACCCCAAAAGCAATCACAGTTAAAAACAAAAATAAGTAAATGGGACCTGATCATATTTAAAAGCTTCTGCACAGCCAAGGAAACCATAAT
Source organism: Cheirogaleus medius (assembly GCA_008086735.1). Taxonomy (NCBI): domain Eukaryota; kingdom Metazoa; phylum Chordata; class Mammalia; order Primates; family Cheirogaleidae; genus Cheirogaleus; species Cheirogaleus medius. Next base: position 11,326,298 of record VBSM01003151.1, read on the forward strand.
TAGAGTGAGTAGACAATCTGCAGAATGGGAGAAGATATTTGCATGCTATACATGCAATAAAGGACTGATAACTAGAATATATATATATAATTCAGGAAAATCAGCAAGAAAAACTCAAACAACCCCATTAAAAAGTGGGCAAAGGACGTGAATAGAAACTTTTGAAAAGAAGATAGACTAATGGCCACCATACATATTAAAAATGCTCAATATCCCTAATCATCAGGGAAATGCAAATCAAAATTACAGTGACATTAACTTCAGTGAGAATAGCTTTTATCAAAAAAGTCCCAAAATGACAAATTTTGGCATGGATGTGAAGAGATAGGAACTCTCGTACACTACTGGTGGGAGTGCAAAGTAGTATAAGCTCTATGGAAAGTAATATAGAGATGTCTCAAAGAGCTAAAAGTAGAACTACCATTTTATCCAGCAATCCCACTACTGGGTATCTACTCAAAGGAAAAAAAAGACATTCTATAAAAAAGACATCTGCACTCAAATGTTTATAGCAGCACAATTCACAATTGCAATGATGTAGAAATAACCCAAGTGCCCATAAATACATGAGAGGATTAATAAAATGTTGCATATACATACCGTGGGGTACTATTCAGCCATAAAAAATGATGAACTACTTATTGTATTAGCCTGGATGGAACTAAGTGAAGTAACACAAGAATGGAAAAAATAATACCACTTATACTCACCATTAAATTGGTACTAATTGATCAACAGTTATGTGCAAATATTGGAAGTAACATTCATAGGGTGTTGAGTAGGTTGGAGGGGAAGGAGGGTATGGGTAAATTCACACATAATGGATGCAGTACCCGCTGTCTGGGGGATAACATGCTTGTAGCTCTGACTCAGGTGGTGCAAAGGCAATTTTTGTAACAAAAGCATTTGTACCCCTGTAATACTCTGAAATAAAAAAAAATAAAATAATAAAAAGAATGATATATGAATGGAATCATACAGTATGTAACATTTTAAGATTGGCTTTTTTACATTCAGCATATTGTATTTGAAACACATATATTTGTTATATATTACAAATAGTTTGTTCTTTTTTATTGTTGAATAGTATCCTGTGGTATGGATATACAACAGTTTAACTGTTCACCTACTATAGAGTTCTGTTGTTGTTGTTGTTGTTATTGTTTGTTTGTTTGTTTCCAGTTTGGGCTATTACCAATAAAGCTGCTATGAACATTTTCATTCAAGTTTTTGTGTGTACACAAATTTTCTTTTTTTTTCTGTTTTTAGTCTTTTTTTTAATTTCAGCATATTATGGGGGTACAAATATTAAAGTTACGTATATTGCCCATGCCCCCCTCCCCCCTCGAGGCAGAGCCTCAAGCATGACCATCCCCCATACGTTGCACATCTCTCTCATTATGTTTGTATATACCCATCCCCTCCTCCTCCCTCCCACCTGCCCAACACCCGACAAATGTTATTCTTATATGTCCACTTAGGTGTTGATCTGTTAATACCAATTTGCTGGTGAGTACATGTGGTGCTTGTTTTTCTATTCTTGAGATACTTCACTTAGTAGAATGGGTTCCAGCTGTATCCAGGAGTATACAAGAGGTGCTAGATCACCACTGTTTCTTAAAGTTGGGATAAATCCCAGGAGTGTGATTGCTGACTAACAAACTACTTTCAATGATACTCTACTAGTTCAAGTGAAGTATAGAAACCATACTTCTCTTTATGTCCCTTTATATTCCTCCCTTTATAATAGTTTTTAAATATTACATCTACATAAAGAATCCACATCAAATAGTGTAAAGCATTATAAATTTTGCTTCAGCCATCAAATAGAATTTATAAACTTCAAGCAGAGAAATAATGTCTATTGTACTTTCCAAAATTTTATGGCTGGCAACAGCTTCTCTTACTTTTCCATCATTTGAGAATATTTTGATTTCCTTTTCATTTCTGATGGACATTTTCACTAGTTATAGAATTTTAAGTTTTAGTCTTTTCTTTTAGCACTTGAAAATATTGTGACCCCCATAGTTTCTGATGAGAAATTCTCTGTCCTTTGATTTGGTGTTCCTTTATGGGTAAGGTGTCATTTCTTTCTTACTGTATTCAATATTTGTTTTTCATTCTTAGTTTTCCAAAGTTAGAATATTTAACTTCTTGATATGAATTTCTTCAGATGTATCTTTTTTACAGTTTTCTCGGCTTCTTGCATTTGTAGTTTGTGTTTTCACCAAAATTTTAAAAATTTTCAGCAATTATTTCTTTGAATACTTGCAGAGCTCCACACTCTTTATCCTCTCTGTCTGGGATGCCAATAACATGAATATCTTCTGATACAGTTCTACATATCCCTGAGGGGTATGTGGAACTCTCTTTGTCTCTTTCCAGTCTATTTTTCTCTGTTTAGATTGTGTAGTTTCTCTTATTCTATCTTCAAGTTCATTGATTTTTTTTTACTCTGTTTCCTCCATTCTGCTGTTGAACCTATCCACTGAGTTTTTTATTTTTATTTTGGTTATTATGTATTTCAGTTTTAAAATTTCTACTTGGATTTCTTTTATATCTTCTATTTCTTTGATGTGGTTTTTCTATTTTTTATTTACTTTTAGAGTATAATTAATCATTGAAAAATTTGTATAATGGCTGCTTTAAAATCCTTTCAAATAATTTTAATATCAGTATTATCTTATTGGCATCTCTTCTCATTCAAGTTGAGATTTTCTGAGTTCTTAGTTTGATGAATGATATTTGATTGAATACTATGCATTTTGGGTATTATGTTTTGAGATGCTGAAACTTATTTAAATCTTTTGTGTTAGCAGGCCTCCTCTGACAGGGTGCTAGTGGAGGAAGATGGGTACCTCTTCATTACTGTCAAATGGTGGTTGAATTCCAGATTCCATGCTCAGCCTCTACTGACACCCTAGAGTGGAAGAAGTACTTAATACTGGTGGTTAGGATACGAGTATTGGCTCCCCACATGGCCTCCACTGACATGGTGGAGGATGGCCTTATTACTGCTGGGCAGTAGTTAATGTCCTGACTATCCACTATGCCCCTTCTGACACCACCACAATGAAGGGGAGGAAGAGCATCTCTTCAGAGTAAAATAAGGGTGAAAGCCTAGGCTCCCTACTCAGCTTTTGTTGCAGGTTTATTTTATGGTATTTTGTTGAAGTAAAGTAGTTATTATTTAAGTATTTTATGTGTTATTAGGCTGCTCTTTTCCTTGTCCTCTAGAGAGAGAGAGAGAGAAGGCTTTTTTTTTTTTTTGTCTGTACCTAGTGGCATTTCTGGGTTATTAGTTTTTCCAGTACCTATTCTGGTATATGTTAGGAAAAACAAAAACCCAAGGAACTCACTACTGTGTTTTTCTTCTGATTATGAATTCTCTAGCCAGTCTGTCTTCTTCTGCACACTTTTCAGTATCTTCTTATGTTTGTTTTATATATAATTTCCAGGGATTTTAACTGTAATTAGTGGGAGGAATAGGAAACAGTGTATCTATTCCATCTTTCCAGAAGAAGAAGTTAGAATCCATTTGATTCTTATAATGGTTACCAAATTGTAACCAAGCAAGTATAAGTGAGTCTAATGTTGCTGACTGGTTTTCAAATGACCACTATAGATTGTTATTTAACTTATCTTCTCAGCTAGTAAAGTCCTTGAAAGCAGGAATTATAACTTTTCCTTGCATGTCTAACAGTGCCTGAATTTGTATTTTACTTATTAATCACTGAAAAGTGTTTGCTGATTGACAGTAGGGAACATACTACATAATGATATATATATATATATATATATATAATATTAAGTACTAAGATTAGGACAAAAACAAAATTGCCTTTAATTTGAATAATACAGCATTTTTTAGGACTTCAAAGCATGCACAAATGTAGTAGCTCCTTGACATTTCACAATAATCTGTATGTTGACAAGGCAGTTGTATCATTTTCAATTTATTATTAAGGAAATGGAGACCCAATGAGGAAGCAGTTGTATTATAATTCCAGCCCCATTGTTTATCGAGTGTGAGACTTTGCGCATTTATTAATCTCTCTGTGCCTCAGTTTCCCGAGGCATAAAATGGGGTTAACTTTAGTATCTATATTACATGGTTTGTGAGATGATTAAACAAAATAATGCTTGTAAAGTAACTAGAAAAGTACCAGTCATATAGTAAGTGCTCAGTAAATGTTAGGTATTTTTAAAATGTCTGATGAATTAATTCATTCAAGATCACATAGTATGGGCAGATGTGAATTAAAATCTAGATTTTATGGTCTCCAAATGGAGAATACTTCCCACCTGCTCATTCTGTCTGTCAAACACTATACAGCCTCAAAGACATAAATTTACTAGGTTCTGGATATTTCTTTTCACACCCCTTCATACTTACTGCCAGATTTTTTCTTGACTTGAGGCTATTCTTGAGAAAAATGTTTTAGTAATAGCCTCCAGTTGGTTAATTTTCAGGGGGCAGAACCATTCTTGCTCTGATCTATCCATTCACTAGTTAAACACAAAGAATATTGAAGAACCACTAAGATCACTAGGAATCTGACTGGCTACCTTCTTTGAAATTCTTGCTTGGGTACTCAGTACTTGTCATGGTACATCTGTCTATCCTTTGCCATTCCATTATGGTTTTAAACAAAAAAAGGGGAAAGAAAGACTTAGAAGCCATTATTAAATTTTCTGAAAGGAAAGTTCCAAATCAAAATCCCAACCAAAGGCTTTAATTATAGAAAATAATCTGCAAAAAGTGGGCCACCACTACTATCACCACGATCCTACCCTGATATGTATAAGTTCTTGTATTATTTGGGCCTTATATTTTTTAATGCCTTAAATGAAAACATAAAACCAGGCTAGCATATATTAACCAATCAATGAATATGCCTTGGTATATCCTTCACCAGGAAAATTTGTCCACTGATCCTATGTTAACTAAATCCAGTGGGGGTTAAAGGTCACGTGTTGATGGAATATGTGTGAGATGGAGATTTAGTAGAGAAGAATAAGCATATTTTAAAATATTCTCCTTTATGGGTTTATGGAGTGTCAGATGATTTACAAATTGGTCAGTATGAAACTGTCTCCTATTGCCAACACAAAGAACAGAACAGAGCATAATAGGGTTTTTATTTGGAGGGTTCTGGGGACTTTATAGTTATTAATATCTCAGGAACATCTGCTGAGGCCTGACCATGCTTTGGGATCCCTTCCTCAAAAGAACAAATATGAAAGTCTCACAATAAGCCAGCCATTTAAGATGAGTCCAAGAATAGTTTATTCTGTCACATTCAGTATTTCTCCACCAAGGGGATCCACCAGGAGGTAAAGCCACATTTTAAAGAACTCTGTTATCCCTCAGACAAAAAAAAAAAACTTAGCATATTTTGCTCTCTATATGTAGCTATAGATGAATAAAATAAGTTTAACATCATTTGCACATATCCCCCAGTTTCGCATTATGGGAAAGGAGATTCATAAAATGAGAAATTATTGTGAAGGTAAACTAAAGAATGGAGGAGATGCGTTTTAAGCTCTTCATTAAAAATATAAATTCAAAGCACTTATAAAATGTGTACAATTATTATAAAAGTGAACAGGCTGTTCAGTTCAAGAGGTGAGAAAAGGCACTGCCCCCAAAATGTGGTGACAAATAATCTTTGGGTTGAATCCTAAGCTTATTAAACTGTCAGTGCTGAATTATCAGTAAATCAAGAAGGATGTTAATGAGCATCTGTGCTTCAGCTTTCAATGCCATTTGGCAAACAGTAGCACAAAAAGAAAATGGTAATTAGCAATAAAGGTGTGTTTACTGGTTTGTGCAATTGACAGAGGCTGTATGTATCTTCTGCACAGTGTGTGTCCTTTATAAAACTGCCAAACAATGGATACAAAACCTGCCTCCTTTCCTTTAGGCTAGAGTTTCATGACCTTGAAATGCCACTAGAGGAAAACCAATTAATGTGGGGATGAGAGTTTATTCTTTTCATTGAAAAACAAAACAAAGAGATCTATGGAAGTAGGTAAAATTTAGGTAACCCTCAATTCCTACATCCTGCAAGGGCTTTCCATAAAGCCTTCCTTTTCACAATCCATCCTCCATACCGCATCCTGTGATCTTTCTAAAGGAGAAATTTGATCATAACATTCTCCTGACAAAAATCCTTCAGTGGGCTCTCAGGATTGAAGTTTCCTAGGACGTTCTATAAGTCACTTCATGATCAAGCCCTTGCCTATTCTCTCACCTTTTCTCAGTCCACTACCCCCCATCCCCTCACAATCTACACTCTGATAAAGAATGTATTAGTGAGAGGGAAACAGGAATGTTTATACACTTCTGGAGACAGTTTACATAGTCATTCAGGTTTGAGAGTGATGTGGGAATCCGTAGTAAAGTAAAAAATGTTCATACCCTACAATCCTGTCATTCCATTTTTGGGTATAATGTTGAAAACTTTCATACACATGAATCTATAGAGGTGCACTGATATTTTCATTGCAGTGCCACAACAATGAAAAGTGAGGCATGAAGAACAAAAAGAAGACATCACTTGGACAATGAATAAATAAATTGTGTTCTATTCACATAATGGAATAATATAAGAAGTGATGATTAAAGAGGTAGTACTATACTATATGTATAAATGTAAAAAACCTAATGTTGAACTTAATAAATTTTACCAAGTGATGAATATAATGTGATATCAGTTACATAAATATTTTACATGAGTAAAAAGTATTCCATATTGACACATACATATACTGATACATTAAAAGGAAGGATATACAATGACTTCAGGAGAGAAATATGGAAGGAGAATGAGATCAGATATTACAAAAGGCTTCACTTTTACCTGTAATATTTTATTTCATATATTTCATATATATAAGCTTTTATTTGTTTTTTTAATTTTGTGACAAAATTTTTATATATGTAAATGAATTTTAATGAAAAATGTTAAGCAAACCAAAGCTAAGAAAATCAATGGATTGAACACCTGTGTATTCACCACCCAGATTCAATAAATACATTTCATATATATATATATATATACGTGTGTGTATATGTCTGATTTGACTGTGTCCCAAAATAATATATTGAAATGCATTCACCAATGTGATAATATCAAGTGGGGCCCTATGGAGGTAATTAAGTGATTAAGTCATGAGGGCACAGCCCTTATGAATGGGATTAGTGACCTTACAAAAGGGCTGCACTAACATTGGTCTTTTTTTTTTGGCTTTTGTCCCTTCTGCCATGAGAGGACATAACAAACATTCCTGCCAGTGAATACAGACAGCAACAAGGCGCCATGCTAGAAACAGAGAACAGGCCTTCACCAGACACTGAAAGTACTGTTGCCTTGATCTTGGATTTTCAGCCTCCAGAACTGTGGGAAATAAGTTTCTGTTATTTATAAATTATTCAGTCTCAGATATTTTTTTATAGCAGCACAAATGGACTAAGAGAATATCAATATCCTTAAGCATAGATATATGTGTATATATATTCATATAAACTTAAATACATATCCTTAAGAAAATATGCACAATTTTAACATTTATTAAAGCCAGGTGGTGAACACAAAGGTGTTCAATCTATTATTTTTTGTAGTTTAGCTTGTTTGAAATTTTTTTCATAATAGATTTTTTTTCTTTTTTATTTCAGCATATTATGGGGCTACAAATGTTTAGGTTATGTATGCAGCCTTTGCCCCACCTGAGTCAGAGCTTCAAGCATGGCCATCCCCAAGACGGTGTGCACCACACCCATTACATATTTATATACCCCTCTCCTCCTCCCCATCCTATCTGCCCGGCATCCGATGAATGTTATTCCTATATGTGCACTTAAGTGTTGATCAGTTAATACCAATTTGATGGTGAGTACAGGCAGTGCTTGTTTTTCCATTCTTGGGATACTTCACTTAGTAGAATGGGTTCCAGCTCTATCCAGGATAACACAGGAGGTGCTATATCACCATTGTTTTTTGTGGCTGAGTAGAACTTCATGATATACTTATACTATATTTTATTAATCCACTCATGTATTGATGGGCACTTGGATTGTTTACATATCTTTGCAATTGTAAATTGTGTTGCTATAAACATTCAAGTGCAGATGTTTGAAATTTTTCATTAAAAATCATCATTTAGAAATATGAAAAGTTTTGTCACAAAATGAAAAACACACAAATAGAAGCCAAGCCATGGCTGGGCATGGTGGCTCACGCCTGTAATCCTAGCACTCTGGGAGGCCGAGGCGGGAGGATTGCTTGAGCTCAGGAGTTCGAGACCAGCCTGAGCAAGAGGGAGACCCGGTCTTTACTAAAAATAGGAAGAAATTAGTTGGACAACTAAAAACATATAGAAAAAATTAGCCGGGCATGGTGGCACATGCCTGTAGTTCCAGCTACTTGGGAGGCTGAGGCAGAAGGATTGCTTGAGCCCAGGAGTTTGAGGTTGCTGTGAGCTAGGCTGATGCCAAGGCACTCTAGCCTAGGTAACAAAGTGAGACTCTGTCTCAAAAATATTAAAAAAACATAAAAAAGCCAAGCCATGCAATAGCAATAGATGGGGCATGATAGGGGAATGTTGTGTTCACTTTCTCCTAGATCTTCCTTCTTTTTTTCTTCTTCCTTTCCAGGGTTATAAGGTTTTAGCCTATAAAATCTATCATGCCTTTTCAGGGGCTTTTATATAATATAATTTTCTGAATTATGGGGCATGTTCTAAAGCTGTAGCCATGAGATATGAAGCTAGATAGGTTGGGAACGTAGATATCTAGGTGGTTGAAGTTTGTGACTTATTCCATTGTTGAATGTGGCTATCAGGTAATATGGTGACTACTGGTTGCATTTCTTCCCACAAAGACCCTTCTGAATTTAGTTGTTTACATTGTAATAAATTGTAAATTGGTATAGTGTGGAAAAACACTTGGTATTATCTATTAATAGTAAAATAGTACTATGCAATTACACTTCTATTAAATACTTCAAAGAAAATATTAGAAATAGGCACCAAGAAATATATTGATAAAACTGTTTTAATAGCTTAAAACTATGAAACTTATAAATAATCAGAAATATCAGAATGTCTAAATACTGGAGAATGAATAAATTGTGATAGTCACATGTCTTAGTCCATTTGGGCTGCTATAACAAAATACCTGAGGCTGGGTAATTTAATTTAAAAATAATAGATATGTATTTCTTCACAGTTCTGGAGGCTGAGAAGTATAAGATGAAGGCACCATTAGGTTCAGTTGTCTAGTGAGGGCTGTTCTCTGCTTCCAAGATAATGCCTTAATATTGCATCTCTGGAAAGGAGGAATGTTGTGTCCTCACATGACAGAAGGTGGAAGGGCAAAAGAGATGATGAACTCCCTCTGTCGAGCCCTTTTATAATGGTAGCTCATTTCATTCACAAGGGCTCTATCCTCATGACGTATTCACCTCCTGAAAACCCTACCTCTTAATACTGTTACACTGGTGATTAATTTCAACATTAAATTTGGAGGGGACAAAAACATTCAAACCATAACATCACACAATAGAATTTTATACAGCAAGGAAAATGAATGAACCAGATCTATAAGAAATCATGGAAGAATACATAAAGGATGATTCTGTTTATATAAAAACTAAAATGTAAAAAATTAAACTATATATATTTTAAGGGATATATGCATATGGTAAAACTATAAACAAAAGCATTTTGATGATGAATACATAATTCAGGATAATTTATTTGGGGAGGAGGAAGGGAAAACCATTAGGCAGCAGCATAGAGGGGACTTCAAAGAAACTGATAATATTTTATTGTTTAGTATTGGTGGTGGGTATATGTATATTTATTATATTTTTATTATGAAAATGTATCACATATACAAAAATATATATGTATGTTTTAAAATAATAAAAATAATAATTTAAAAGTCTGTTCTGGATGTAATGCACCTGGGAAGTCTCTTCTCAGTAAAGATCAGAAGTCCACTGGACCAAGTTATGGCCTTGCAGAAGTTATGGCCTGGCAATCTCCTTTTACCTGTGGGTCTTTGAACATCTGCTTATGTGTTTTGTCAATGTGCTGAAAGCTGCTGAGCCAGTGTACTATGATTTGTGGAGTATCTAAATTGCACTCCCATTCATAATTATCTCAAGTCCTGATGGTTAAATTCTCTTACTAAATATATGTTTTGAGTACAGTTTATTCAAAATATGAACCTGCCTATAAGTACCACATAAGGCTCTGTTACATGAGTGTGAATGAAACTATCGTTCCCCTCCTTGCGAAAGCAGAAATATGAGCAGGCTGAGAACACCAGGTATCTCAGCATGGAGGAAGACATGAAGGAATGAAAAGTGGGAGAGTACCACCAAGAAACTTTGAGGACCTCACCATTTTGCCTGTATGTGGTATAATGAGAATTGAAAGAATATTGCAATGAGTATTCACTGAACCAGGCATTTATTATTAACTTTATGGTCCTGGTGGAGGATGTATGTTTTAGAAGGGAACCTCTATGGTATGTACATTGTTCAACCAAGAGTAATGATGTGGACTAAGCTGGGAAAGGAATTCAGGGTCAATATCTAAAGGAAATTGGTTAGACATATGCTTGATGAGTTGGAATGAGGGTGAGGGGCCAAAATCATAGGGTTAGTGAAGGGAAGAAATCTCAAATTACAGAAAGAAACAGCAGGTAGGGACCCTAGAAAATAAGGACAACAACAAATATTATGAATCCATAGAGTATTAATACCCAGAGACTTAAAGTCTGCCACAAACACCTAAGGGGTGGCAGACAAGCAATGTGCTTTCTTGCATCTAGTTTTGCTAGTTGCAACATACTCACATGAACATTCAGACAAAAATATGCTGTTATTTATTCAATAGTAAAGTTGACTCCAGAGCTTAGTATAGAAGGCCCAGTATTCAGCTATTTCTGAGGAAGGCAAGACTGAAGCTAGTAGTTTCAGCTCTGGCACACAAGCAAGTGTGAAAATCACTCTTCATGTAAGGGCCAAGTTTGACAAAATCAAATTCAGTTGTTTTAATTGTCATGCAGCTGGGTTAAAATTGTTTGCTTGTTATGATTGCATTAGCCTTTCAACTAAATGTGTACATTCATAATTGTTTGACAGAGGTATGGAGTCATGAAAATACACTACTGAAATATTAAATCTGACTTGTTTAAATTTTAAAATTCAGATCCTGGCACACAGTAGGCTCTCAATAAATGTTTGTTGAATGGAGTTGAAATTAGGAAATTAGAAGAGATTGTTCAGCTTTCCAACAGTGCATTAAATTGAGTATACCATTTCTCAAGCTGAAAGGAAGCTAAATGAAAGGAAATGGGTTTATTTCATTGTCTCACACACATAATAACATGAAGTAATATGGAAATTAGATTATTCATTCCAAAATTTGTCTGACATAGACAGATGAATAAGGCTTTTGTTTTTATAAATCTGCATCACTCAGCTCTCTCAATCCTCTTCTTCCATTTATAAATAATTTTTAAAACCAAAGTGCTCTAAATCAAGCCCTAGATTTGTAAATATAGTGCACCATCTATTTGTCTATACATCCTCAAAGGAGGTAAGTATAAACTCATTGCAAATGACTCAGGATAGAGATATGACAAGCTAAGTGGCTTCTTGATGTTTCAGTACCTGCTTTCCTGTTTCTGATTTAGCCTGTGAGACCCTGGAGGCTATTAAAAGAGAAAAAAAACCCTGCATTCTTCTAAGCCACAGCTTTGCATTTTAGTGGTTGAAGAGCTAACTTCCATTAGAATAAAACACTGACCTTAGAAAATGTCACCTCTAGGATAATTAATGGGCATTTCTCAAAGAAAGTAGATTATTTGAAGACAGAGGGGAGAGAATCAAGTGTAGTATCCTAGACAGCGGTCCCCAACCTTTTTGGCACCAGGGACTGGTTTCATGGAAGACAAGTTTTCCACAGATGGGTGGCGTGGGCAGGGGCGGAGCTCAGGTGGTGATCAGAGTGATGGTGAGTGGCTATAAATACAAATGAAGCTTCACCTAGCTCGCCTGCCTAGCTTGTCTGTAGCTCACCTCCTCCTGTGTGTTCCCCCTCCTAAGTTTCATGGAAGACAATTTTTCCATGAATGGTGGGGCACAGGGTGGGGGAATGCAGCAGAGCTCTGCACCCCATCCCTAACAGGATGTAGACGGCCCTGGGGCTGGGGACCGCAGTGAGCCATCTAGGATCAAGTGACCACTTCAACCTCTTAGAGTAAATTTCTCCTAAATCAACTCAGTTCACAAACAGTTTGAAGGAGTACATGAAAAATGAGCAAATATCCAAAATAATTGAATACCTCTAACCAGATGCTTTCCATGGAAAACTGTTGTTGAAAGTATATTCCTTTTCTGACCTGAAATCACATAGCTTACCTTTGTTTTCATCTGTAGATCAGCTATGCGTTTCACAGGAGTTATTTGGTATCAAGTAGTATCTTAGTAGACTTACCTGTAGGTAGAGTGTATACATATAGGTACACAAGCAAGCACATGCATGCACATCAGAGTTCTTATATCCAAGTTATGTGACATAAAGCTCTCTTCACTGTCATGGGAAAACAAAATATTCACACTTGCGATTCATTTAATATTCCACAAATATTTATGGAGTACTTACTATACTAAACGTTGGATTATTGTATTACAAATTGTCTACCTTTAAGAAACTCATAGTAAAGGGGTGTGGCATATAAATTTGATAAATGCTATATTTACAAAATGAAAATACCTAGAAAATTTGAGGAAAGTTTTACAGAATTGGTAAAATATGACTAGTATTTTGTGGGCAGAAACAGAAAAATTTGCTAGTCATGAAAGAGGTAGAAGTACTTTCAGGCAGAGAGAATAAGACTGGTGAAGGCATGGAGTTGCAAAGGGGTATGAACTCTTCAGAGAGCTGTGATACATTTGCTGCAGCTGGAGCATATCATATATTGGAAGGGGATCAAACAGTTGAGGCCAGAGAGCTTGGTAGGGAACAGATTATAACCAGCCTTAGATGTATAGCAAAGAAGTTAGACTTTACCTAGTAGGTAGTCAAGAACCAAAAAAAGTGTTTGTAAACATGGTTTACAATAAGGGTTTCCCTCTGCTAGGTGACCTTTGTTTCACTACCTGAGCAGCCTCAGCTGGAGCAACATTTGGAACTGATTGGCAACTTAGGTACTCTGGAAATGCCTAACAGACTTCAGACTCTACTATGAAACATAGAAACCTTCTAATTTTTGATAATTACATGAACATTTTTGGCTTTCTTCCTACACATAGAATTCAGGAAATCACGTTAAATACACAACTTGATCTTAACTATGTGACTGAAGCCTTCACTTCTTTGTCTCTAAGTCACAGCTGTCCTGGCAGAATCTGGCCTGATCCAAGCACCAAAAATAAAAAATCATAAGATTAATGTTTTACTGCTTCATATTCCCATATTTAGTACTCTCAAATATAAGTTTGCAAGACCCTATTTCTTATGTCTTATCAGTAGGAGAATTTTAGACGTATGTGAGGATATGAACACACAAAACACTGTAACAGAGGAATGGAAAGACTCACATACAAAAACCTAGTGCTTGTTGTTTGCATTCGCTATATCTGGCTCTATACAAGAAACAATAAGGTTTATGTTACAGAAAGATAATAGTTGACAATGTGATGATTGAAAGGGGGGGATTTCTATCAGATAAATCAGATAAGAGGTTGCTGCCACAATCCAGGCAAAAAGGGGTGGGAAACATATGGCCTCAAGGCCACATGTGGCCCTCCAGATCCCCAAATGTGTCTCCTCAATTGAATCCAAACTTTACAAAATAAATCCCTGTCTTAAAAGGATTTGTTCTGTAAAATTTGAATTCAGTCAAAAGGTCACACTCAAGAATCCAGAAGGCCACATGTGGCCCCAAGGCCACAGGTTCTCTACACCTCAAAAATACTTTAATATTTCTGAGTAAAAAGAAAAAAGCTGGAGGCACAACACTAACTAATTTTAAAATATACTACAAAGCCATAGTAGCCAAAATAGAATAGTACTGGCATCAAAACAGACACATAGCCCAATGGAACAGAATAGAGAACCAGAAATAAATCCACATATTTACAACCAGCTGATTTTTGACTAAGGCACCAAAAAATTTCATTCACCTAGTAGATAGTTGGGAATCACAAAAAGGTTTGTCATTTCTCTGACAGTCTTTTCAATACATGCTATTGAGAAAACTGTATATCCACATACAGAAGAATAAAACTAGACCCATATCTCTCACTACATACAAAAAACTCAACTCAAAATGTATTAAAAATGTAAATGTAAGACCTGAATCTATAAAATTACAGAAAAGAACATAAAGAACATGCTTCAGAACATTGGTCTGGACAAAGATTTTATGGATAAGCACTCAAAAGCACAGGCAACAAAAGGAAAAATAGCCACATGGGACTATATCAAGCTAAAAAAGCATCTGTAATGCAAATTAAACAATCATCAGAGTGAAGAAACAACCTGCAGAATGGGAGAAAATATTTACAAACTATACATCTGGCAAATGTTTAATATCCAGAATATATGAGGAACTCAGGCAATAGCAGAAATGAAAAAAAATCCAATTTAAAAATTAAAACCACAATGAGATATCACCTTACCCCAGTTAGAATGGCTTTTATTAAAAAGTCCAAAAACAATAAATGCTGTTATGGATACAGAGAGAAAGAAACACACACTGTTGATGGGACTGCAAATTGTACAATCTCTATGAAAAATAGTATGAAGATTCCTCTAAGAACTAATAGTAGACCTACCATTTAATCCCATAATCCCACTATTTGGTATCTACCAAAAGGAAAAGAAGTCATTTTATCAAAAAGATACCTGTACTCGAACATTTATTGCAGCACAATTCACAATTGCAAAGATGTGGAATCAACCCAAATGCTCATCAATTCATGAGTGGATTAAAAAATGTGGTATATGTATACCATGGAGTGCTACTCAGCCATAAAAAGGATGAATTAATGCCTTTTGCAAGAAGTTGGAAAGAACTGGAGACAATTATCCTAAGTGAAGTTTCTAAAGAATGGAAAAACAAACACCACATGTACTTGTTATTAAATTGGAACTAACTGATGAGCACATATGTGCACAGAGGGAAGTAAAACTCAGTGGAAGTCAAGCAGGGGAGTGGGGGAAGAGGGGATGGGCAGAAATCTACTAACAGGTGCAATGATCACTATTTGTGTGATGGGTACACTTATGGCCATGACTCAAGCATTACAAAAGTGATCCATGTAACCAGAAACATTTGTACCTCCTTAATATTTTGAAATAAAAAAATTAACAGGAGAACTACCATATGATTCAGTAATCACACTTCTGGGTATTTGTCCAAAAGAATTAACATTAGGATCTCAAAGATATATTAGTAATCCCATGTTCATTGCAGCATTGCTTATGATAGCCAAGAATTGGAGACAACCTGACTGTTGACAGATGAATGGGTACAGAAAATGTAGCAGATATATATATTATATATATATATATAATGGAATATTATTCAGCCTTAAAATGAAAGAAATCTTGTCATTTGCAACAATGTAGATGAACCTGGAGGAAATTATGCTAAGTAAAAAAAGCCAAACATAGGAAGACAAATACTATATGATCTAATTTATGTGTGCCATCTAAAAAAGTCAAACTCATAAAAGCAGAGAGTAGAATGGTGACTGCCAGGCACTGGTGGAGAGGGGTGGGGGATGGAGAGGCAGTTATTGTTTAATGGGTAAATAGTTTCATTTTGAGATGATGAAAACGTTCTGGAGATGGATAGTGGTGTTGTACAATAATGTGAAAGTATTTAATGATACTCAACTGTACATTTAAAATCACTAAAATAGTAAATTTTGTCTTATGTATATTTCACTATAATAAAAATTTTGAGAAAAAATAATAACCAACCCCAATTTGGGAGCCTTACAAAAAGAACAGTCTATCCTATAATTGAGGTCAAATTGGGAGTGGCACAGCTCATTAGAGTTTATTAAGAGGCAACCTTCTATGCTTTTTGCATTTTGCTGACAGATGATGAAAGTTTTTTCAGCCTCCCCAACTCATTATTTTTCCCTAGATGAAGAAAGAAAAGCAAAACTTTCATCATGGATTTTTTCTCAAAGTTAAATAGCTAAACTTCCCTCACTGAAAATTTTGCTAGGCATTTCAAATCCCCTTCATATTTCCATAGATGGATAAGGCTAAAACGGACCTTGATGTCATTTCTCTTAGTCTGCCAGGGGAGCACAAGTAGGACCCAGTGCTGATACCTGACATTGAATTTCCTGAATTCATTAAACAAAGCTCACACACTCCACTGGCCATCTTGGCCAAAATTCCAGAAATTCTCATCTGATTTCCACCTTGCTCCTGTCTCCACTCTTGAGTTCACCTGATATCCTGACCTGCATTTTTCTCCTTTTCCCAAATACACTTTTCCCCTTTTGGCCCATTTCTCCAGTTTGACTTTCTCAGTCTCTAGCAGTACCTATTGCAAAATCATTCATTCCCTAAGTTGAGCTGGACCCTTGGGACCTCATAATAGTCTTTGACTTATCTTATTCTTGCAATCTTATTTTGATTATTTGAATACGTCAAGTGCTTTCTGCTTTTGGGTTCTTGTGCATGTTGTTTCTACTACCTCATATTTTTTAACCTAGTCTTTGCTTTACTCATCAGCCATATCTCAGTTCAAATGTCATTTCTATAGAAAAGTTTCCCCTAACCTTCCTCCTCCCATTTCTAAATTATACTCTTGTTAAACAGTCTAAAAAGCTGTTTTCTAACACATCACGGTTTGCATATATGTGCTTGTGTGATTATTTATTATCTAGATGATAAAATTTATAGGGGAATGGTCATATCACTCTTATTTATTATTTTAGTCACCAGTGCATAACACAAGTCCCAGCACAAACCTTTGTTGAATAAATGAATAAACAAATGAATAAATGTAGGTGTCAGCCAACTTAGCTGGCACTCTCCCATCACACAAGCAGACGTGGACAGCCCCTATTTTTTCTAAATGTCCTGAGCCCCATATTCTCTGGTCCTGATACTGCCAGAACTGGGCTGAGACTCAGAAAAAGAAATGATTAGAGAGTAAAAGGTGATTCCCACTAGCTATTGCTAAAAATATAAAGAGGCTGATGTTTATGTATATATATATATATATATATATATATATATATACAAACACACACACACACACATATATATAATACTTATCTAATAACCTTGGTTTCAACACAATCACTAAGGCAAAATGGTGGGATTGGCCCTCCCTGTCTGTTCATGGTGTTTCTCACTCATTACATAACTTTCCCATTTCTGATTTTATCCTCAAATCTGTTACTGATGCTCATTTTAACTTCATTTCATTGGCATCCAATATATGTTTTGTTAGGGATGGGTGGTGTGGTGGTGGTGGTGGTGATGGATATATAGTTTTTCTAGACAGCCCTCCATGGAAAATACCTTGAAACCATTCCTTTCCTTCCACCTACCAGAGAAGGATTAGAAGGGCTAAGATTTTATGAGTTCCATTTCATTTAAACCTTGGGCATGTTCAGTGAAAATTCTGTTGTTTCAAACAGTGGTGTCCTGGGAAATACACTTGTAGTAAACTTTCATTCTGTTCATTAATATACTAATTCATCTATTGTAAATATTAATGTGTTGCCCCCTGCAAAGCAGAAATCTTGATTTCTTTGGGGTTGGTTATATACTTTTTCCTCAAACAATATGATGGTGCTTTACTTGTGTAAATAAGTTGTGTCAATTGCCAAGATCCAAGCTACCATCCTATGTGTCATTTGGGCGAGACAATCTATAATTTGCTCAGCATCATTTCCACCATAAAATTATAGAATATTGGAGCTGAAAAGGACTGCAGATAGATGCTAGTAAATCCCCTTATTTTACAGTTGAAGATACTGAGACCAAAATAACACACTTACTCTGGGCCAAATAATACTAGGATTTTGCCACCACAGAAAGTTTTCTCCCATGGCTAACATAGTCATTACTTTAAAAATACTCATCTTCCCCATATAATCACAGAAGGTTATTTCCCATAGCTAACATATTCATTACTTTAAAAATACTCATCTTCTCCAAATAACCCAACAAATGCCCATTTATTTCCCTCAACTCTATCTTCCCTACCTTCTCCCCAACTATCCCTGACTATCTCTCACTCTCTGCCACCTGTGATGCATTTCAGCAATGCAGTTAGCATTACCCTCATTCTTCCCCAAAGCTACACACACATGCTTAGTAACAATGGGCTATGAACAAAATGAATCCCTTCAAGGACCAGTCCAGAGCTCCTAAGCTAGCTTTGTAGGATGTTTGTGGCCAGCTGTAACTCTTCCCTAACATCTGATCATTTTGATCTCTACACAATCATAAAATATCCATAGCTTTTTCATACCAAAATTGGATAGTCCTTTTATAGACTTTGTAATTAAGTACCAACTCCTAAGCTGTCAATAGCCTAGTTCCAAATTTGCTTGAAAACAACTCTATGCACAGATGTGGAAGGGGACCCACTGCTGTCAGAAAATGACTTTGCTGGGATACAAAGCCTGTAGCGACTTGATCCTGAGAGAGATTATGAGGCAGTTTAGGCTTTATAGAAAATACTGAATGGTTATTCAGTACTATATAGGCTTAAAGGATATGGAGAAAATTATCTCTGCTTTCTCTAAAACATGACACATGTGCTAAGAAAATGAACTATGACTACATAAGTGACTACATGGTAGTGTTAGAATTTTGGCACCACCATAAAGAATAACTCACTTCTTAACCATATATTCCATTACCTAAAAAAACCACAATGCTTCCTGCTGTTGATCCATTTGTTCATCTATCTAGGCCATGAAAGTTCACTGACTGCCCAATATGTAATATGCCAGAGACTGTGTGATGTTCCAGGGACATAACAATCATTAGGTATCCTGGAGACTTAATGAGCATTTATTTGGACATTTGTGTATTTATTAGATGAATTTGGTTTTTTATTTCAAAATATCAATGGGGGTACAAGTGCTTTTGTTACATGGATGAATTGCATGATGCTTAATTTTTACTTTTTTCCAGTTTTGAGGTATAACTGACACATACAATTATAGAAAGTGTACACTGTGATGACTTAATATATGTATATATTTTGAAATGATTATCATAATAAAGTTAATCAAAATATCAGTCACCTCATATAGTTACCTTTTTTGTGTGGAGAGAATACTTAATATCTACTCTCTTACCAAATTTCAAGCACACAGTACACTGTAATTAACTATAGTCATTATGCTATACAGTAGGTCTTCAGAATTTATTGATTTTGTGCACATTGATCAGTATCTCCCCATTTACCACATCCCCTAACCCTAGTAACTACCCTCTATTCCTTGTTTCTATAAAACTTTCTGGTGATACCCATTCTAACAGGTGTGAGATGGTAGTTCATGTTGGTTTGCATTTCCCTGATAATTAGTGATGTTGAGTATTTTTTCATATACCTGCTGGATCATTTATATGTCTTTTTTGGATAAATATTGATTTGGGTCCTTTGCCCATTTTTTATTTGTGTTATTTGTTTTCTTGCTATTGAGTTGTTTGAGTTACTTATATATTTTAGATATTAACCTCGTATCAGATGTATAGTTTGCAAATATTTTCTTCTATTTCATAGGCTGTGTCTTCACTCAACTGATTGCTTCCTTTGCTGTGTAGAAGCTTTAGTCTAATGTGTCTATTTTTGCTTTTGGGGTCATATCCAAAAAATCATTGCCATGACCAAAGTCATAGAGATTTTCCTCTATGCTTTGTTCCAGTAGTTTTACAGATTCAGGTCTTACATTTAAGCTTTTAATCCATTTTTAAGTTGATTTTTGAATATAGTATAAAATAAGGCTCTAATTTCATTCTTCTGCATGTGAATATCCAATTTTCTCAATAACATTTTTGGAAAGATTGTTCTTTCCCCATTGAGTGTCCTTAGCATGTTTGTAGAAAATCAATTGGCCATAAATGAGTGGGTTTATTCCTGGGTTCTCTATTCTGTTGCATTGGGCTCTGTGTCTGTTTTTATGGTGGTACCATGCTGTTTTGATTACCATAGCTTTGTAGTAGACTTTGAAATCAGGTAGTATGATGCCTCCAGCTTTTTCTTTTTGTTTAAGATAGTTTTGGCTACTTGGAGTCTTTTATGGTTCCATAACAATTTTAGGATTGTTTTTTCTATTTCTATAAAAAATGCAAAAATTTTGATAGAGATTGAATTGAATCTGCAGATTGCTTTGGGTAATATGGCTATTTTAACAATGTTAATTCTTCATCCAATCTTTTAACATGGGCTATCTTTCCATTTATTTCTATCTTTGTCAATTTCTTTTATCCATGTTTCATAGTTTTCAGTATATAGATGTTTTATCTCCTTGGTGAAATTTACTCCTAAGTATTTTATTATTTTTGATGCTATTATAATGAGATTTTATTTTATTTTGGATAGTTGGTTGTTAATGTACAGAAATACAAATGATTTCTTTATGTTGATTTTGTATCTTGCAATTTTACTGAATTCATTTATATGTTATAATAGTTTTTTTGGTAGAGTCTTTAGGGTTTGCTATATATAAGATCATGATATTAGCAAGCAGAGAAATTTAACTTTTTTCTTTCTGATTTGGATATCTGTTATTTCTTTTTTTTACCAAATTGCTCTCTCTATGACTTCCAGTACTGTGTTGAAGAGAAGTGGTGAGATTAGGTATCCTTGTTTCATACTTGATCTTAGTGGAAAAGCTTTCAACTTTTCATCAGTGGGTATAATGTTACCTGTGGATTGTAACATATGACTTTTATGTTGAGGTACATTATTTCTATTTCCAGTGTGTTGAGAATTTTACAAGGAAAGAATGTTGAATTTTGTCAAATAATTTTTCTGTATCTATTATAATGATCATATGCTTTTATCTTTCATGCTGTTAATGGTGCTTATCACATTTATTGATTTGTGCATATTGAGCCATCCTTACATCCCAGAGATAAATATTATTTGATCATGATGTATGGTCCTTTTAATGAGCCATTGAATTCAATTTGCTAGAATTTTGTTGAGGATATTTGCATCCGTGTCCATGAAGGATGTTGGCCTATAATTTTATTTTCTTGCAGTGTCTTTGTCTGGCTTTGGTATCAAGGTAATGCTAGCCTTGTAAAATGAGCTTGTAAGTATTCCTTTTTAAAATTTTTGGAAAAGCTTTAGAAACATTAGCATTAATTCTTCTCTAAATGTTTGGTACAATTCACCAGGCATTTGGTCCTGGGCTTTTCTATGTTGGGTGGTTTTTTAGTGCATTTTAAATCTCCTTAGCTGTCATTGGTTTGTTAAGATTTCTATTTCTTCAAAATTTAGTCTTGGTATGTTGTATGTTTCTAGGAAGATATCTATTTTTTTCTAGGTTACCCAATTTGTTTGTATATTATTGTTCATGGTAGTCTTTTACAATCCTTTGTATTTCTGTGGTATCAGTTATAATGTTTCCCCAGTTTCCCTCCTTGGCCTCATTTCACCTAACAAACTGTGGACTTTTTAGTAAGCAATAACAAGCTATAATTGGCATCTTTTAAGTACTTATTATGTGTTCAGTAATATACTAGATACTTCCATGTGTGCACTCTGACTTCATGATTAAAACATCCTTTGAGGTAGGTACTATTATTATTCACATTTTATAGAAAAGAAAACAATTTAAGAAAATAAGTTACCTTTCACAAAGTCACACAGCAGTAAACAGTAGATTTGAGATTTAGACATAGCATGTTTGATTCCTGAATCTATACACTTAACCATTCATTCATTCATCCCACTTGTTCATTCCAATTATTTGTCCTTCTTTGTATTAGGCACTAAGAATATAAGAGGGAAAATGTTTCTGCATGCAAAGCTCCCTATCTTCATTACTTTCCAAAAAGATAGCATTCAGAGGAATGGGCAAGGAATCAAATTGAGCTGCATCCTGCCAAATGGCAGGCAATATTTTTACTACTGTTTCTACTACTGACCGCAAGGTTTTATTCATACTTCCTATGTCACGGATGCTTCTTCCATGAATAACACTGAATAAAATACAAACTTTTCACCATGGCCTCAAAACTCTGCATACATTGGCAATTGCATACCTCTAAAATTGTATCTCATAGCATTCTATCCCTATTTAACTGCATTCTAGTCATGCTAGCTATATTTATGATCCTTAAATAGCTCTTTTCATCTCAGGGCCTCTTTTTATTTATTATTATCACAATTTTAATAAAAGGTAAATACCATATTTACATGAATACTCATATTAACTTCAGACTTTCTTTAAAAAATAAAACATCACAAAATTGAATTACTCTATGCTCTACTCTGCAGCATTAAATCTCTTCTTCCTTTCCCAAAGGTAATAATAATCATGAAATTGCTATTGTTGCAGTTTATGTTTTCTTATATTTCAACAAGTGTGCATATGTGTCCATTTCCAAATTAATAAGAATGATTTGATACTGTGTCTGATGTTCTGAAACTTGCTTTTCACACTCACCGTTATGTTTATGATGTTTATCCATGTTGACATGTGTAAATTTAGTTCACTCACTTTTACTGTTGTATTATATTTCATTGTATTAATATACCACAATGAATCAATTCATTCTTTAGATTATGGGCATTTGATTTTTCACAATTTAACACAATGCTTTGATGAATGTACTGAGGCAAGTGACTTTCTAAGCAAGTGACAGATTTCTGTATTACTTTGTTTATATTTACATTGACACGGCATTTAGACATCCTGTTTCCTAGAATGCTGGCCTCCCTCAACCTCCTCTTACATAGGAATCTCTTTTTAACTCATTACAGCTCAGTTCAAATGTACACTCTTAGATAAACCCTTTACTGGCTACCCCAGTTTCTCTCCCCAACCCCATCCCACCTAATAAGCTCTGGCCTTTTAACCTCAGACATTAAAAATATTTTTAAAAAATAGCAAGAGGATATTAAGAATATCCTTATAGCAATAAGTTTGAAAAACTAGATGAAATACTTAGAAAAAATATTAATATAATTTATTAAATTGACTCAAGAAGAAATATTCCTGAATATTCCTATAAGCCCACTAAAGATATAAAATCAGTAATTAAAAACTTCCCACACATAAAAATATCCTGCTATAGTTATATAAGAAAGTATACATGAGATAGAAGGAACACATGATTCAAATATTTTACAAACTTTTCAGAGCATAGAAAAAGAAGAAATAATCCCAGTTCATTTTATGAGGCTAACATAAGCTTAATGACAAAACCTGACAAGGAATATGTGTGAAAGGGAAATTATAGACCAATCTCCCCATGAGCATAGATGTAAAATGCCTAACAAAACAACAAACCAAATCCAGCAGTGTATAAGAAAGATCATGACCAAGTTGAGTCTGTTTTGACATTTTTATAATGCCACATCTGTCATATGCCAAGTTTTCATATATACATGGATTCTAGTCTTTTCATCATAAATGTGCTAAATAACATTTAAGAATTTGATTACAAAAGCTTTGTGGAAAAAAAGTATGTGGCTTTGCGTCTAAAAATGTGTCTCTTAAAAATTGGTCTCCTAACACCTAAAACACGCATAAAAACAATAGTCACCATCTCCCTGCAATGTATTTAGCTATTCAAGTCAGTCAATACTTGAGGTACCTGGACAGCGAATGGTGCTGTTCTTTAGCATGATATAATGATAATTTAGCTTTAGAACCCAGAGTGAAAATATATAAATACCTACCTGATAGGAAACAACACAAGGTATAGATGACCATACTATTTCAGTCATCCTGATAAGCCGCTCACATCTGGGAAGCAGATGATCAAGGTGCCGAAGGAAAATATACAGCTAAAACTCCATGATTCATTTGACACAATTTTATAGTCACAAGCACAGAACATTGTATCATCTCTCAAAATCATTGTTTGGATAAAACTCTAACATTTTGTTGTGCTACATTAGCCCTAAAAATGAATCTGGAGGGGTTCAAAAATGGTGGAGTAAAGGTAACGCCCCAGATTCCTGCTCCCAGAGAAAGAGACAGAGATCTTGGTCTCCTACACATGAGTGGATCTCTCCCCCACAAGAACAGCATTGTGAATTGGCAGAGGTTCAGCGTGGGACTCTCACAAAAGGAAAAAAACAAGGTGATCGGGAGATAAGATCACGTTCTCTGGAAAGAGTGCAAAACAAACAATAGGGCATAGAGCGCGGGAGGGCTCTGGCCCGCCAGGCCAGGGGGTGAAGTGGGATCAGACCCACAGGAGAACTTCCTGCTTCTTCATTGACCTCCACACCCACCCAGCCAGGGATCTGCCTGAAGTTGGTGCAAAATCGCGGCAGGAGTAGTGGGTGCTGTAGAAAGTGGTCATTAGCAGAAAACCCTGTGCTCTCCCAGGGCTCCATGCTAGGATGGCACCAAGTGGGGAGGAAACCAGTCTGAGCTGATAGGGGAGGCAGTTAGATATCTTGCCTCTGGCAACCTGCAGGGCCAGTCCTACAGAGGTGTTCACTAAGTGGGGGACTCTAAGCTGGAACTGCCTCGGGCGAACAGGCCCGCCCAGGGTGGGTCAGTAAGAGCAAGAGCTATGGCTGAACAGGCATGAGTGGGTGGGAAGGCAGCATAGAGGAGGCAACGGGGTGTCCTGATGACCCAGTTCCCCAATCCAGCGCCTGCCACCTCCTAAAGAGTTGCCCCCAGTGCTGGTACTCTGCGAGTGGGCAGGCAGTCACCATTGAGGGGGTCCACATTGTGATATGGTGTGGCAGGCAGATCCCCTCCCCCAGCCCAGAGACTCTCCAGACAAATTCCGCCCTTACACAATCTATGATCAACTAACCAGGCCTGTCTTGATTGACGGACTCTGAACTCTAGTACTAAGGAGGCTAACACCTAGGGGAGGTACAGCCACTGGGCCATCGGGGTGCAGGGCAAACTAGGACACTACCTCCTCCCCCTAGCCTGCATCTTTCATGCAGAAAGCGGTAGGCTCCACCCCTGGAGGCAGGGTGAGACAAGAAAAGCCACTCCCCCCCCCCCATCTAGGGTGAATCCGCTGGGTCTCGGCACAGATCAATAGCTGACAGCCAAATGACTTTGCTATCCAGACTGGTTTAGGTCACTCAGTTGATCAAAATGCTGGGGCTGGGTCTCCTCCCCCGGTCAGCGGCCAACAGTCAGGGCCATGGTCAAGGAACAAATCCCCCACAAGTGGTCACAATAGGCTCTACAAGTAACCCCTCCCATCAGGGGTACCCTCCCAAGTGTGGTGGAAGAGCTCCCCCGAGTGGCAGATTAAGAAACCATAGAAAGGAGGATGCCCAGGTTGCCTCCTTCATATACCACCCACAGAAATAGCGTATACACAAAGTCTGTTGCATATCATACGAAAAAACAACAGCTGATCCAGATGGGGAGGACTCAGTGAAATAATTCTGGAACTATGAAGAATCGAACTGAAAACAATCCCCCAAAGAGATACACCAGCTCTCAAGCAATGGATATTAACCAAACCCAAATCACTAAAATGACAGAAGAAGAATTTCAAAATTGGATTGTAAGAAAGCTCAATGATATGCAAGAAAAAATGGATAACCAACACAAAGAAACCACACAAAAAAATCTAGGACTTAGAAGAAAAATTCACTAAGGAAATCTAGATCTTAAAGAAAAACCAATCCAATCTCCTGGAAATGAAGAATTTATTCAGGGAAATACAAAATACAGTGGAAAGGCTCAAAAATAGTGTGGACCAAACAGAAGAAAGAATCTTAGAGATTGAAGATAACACCTTCAAATCAAATAAGTTAATCACAGAGATAGAGCAGAAAAATAAGAGACATGAGCAAAGCTTACAAGAATTGTGGGATTATATGAAGAAATATAACCTGAGGCTGTTACAGATTCTGGAAGGGAAGGAAGAAAAAAGGCAAGGGTTAGATAAGCTATTTGAAGACATAATTGAAGAAAATTTCCCAGGTCTCGATAATAAGCTAGGTATGCAAGTACAAGAAGCTCAAAGGACCCCTGGGAGAAACAATGCAAACAGGAAAACACCACGACATTTAGTCATAAGACTGACCAAAATATCAACAAAAGAGATGCTTCTACAAGCTGTGAGGCAAAAGAAGCAAGTTATATACAAAGGAAAGCTGATTCAAGTAACACCAGACTTCTCAACTGAAACCTTACAGGCAAGGAGAGATTGGGGCCCTATTTTCACTCTTCTGAAACAGAATAATGCCCAGTCTAGAATCTTGTACCATGAAAAACTAAGTTTTATGTATGAAGGAGAAATAAAGACATTCTCAGATAAGCAAAGACTGAGGGAATTCACTAAGACAAGACCAGCTCTACAAGAAGTACTCAAAATAGTGTTACACACGGATCAGCCTAATAAATATTCATGAACGTAAAAACACTCAAAAGCTAAATAATAAAGGCAAGATATCACAATGGCTCAAGAGAGAAAACAAAGCAACAACGTCCAACCCAACAGAATGAACAGTAATCTGCCCCACCTATCAGTTCTCTCAATAAATGTAAACAGCTTAAATGCCCCACTCAAGAGAGAGAGGCTGGCTGAATGGATAAAAAATTACAAGCAAAGTATCTGCTGTCTTCAGGAAACACACCTAACCTGCAAGGATGCATATAGACTAAAAGTAAAGGAGTGGAGATCAGTATTTCAAGCAAACAGAAGCCAAAAGAAGGCTGGTGTGGCAGTTCTGATTTCAGATAACTTAGATTTTAAACCAACAAAAGTAGTGAAAGACAAAGAAGGTCACTATTGTGGTAAAGGGTTCAGTTCAACAAGAAGACATGACAACTTTAAATATATATGCACCCAACGTAGGTGCACCCAGATTCATAAAACAAACTGTACTGGATCTAAGCAAGTTGATAAACAGCAATCCCATAATAGCCAGAGATTTCAACACCCCAATGACTGCACAAGACAGATCTTCCAAAAAGAAAATTAATAAAGAAATAATGGACTTAAACAAAACTCTAGAATAATTGGGCCTGACTGACATTTATAGGACATTCTATCCAAAATCCACTGAATATATGTTCTTCTCATCAGCTCATGGGAAATCTCTAAGATTGACCATACCCTAGGACACAAAGCAAGTCTCAAAAAATTTAAAAAATAGAAATCATGTCATGTATCTTCCCAGATCGCAGTGGAATAAAAGTAGAAATCAACTCTAACAGAAACTCACATTTCTATACAAAAATGTGGAAATTAAACAACCTTCTACTAAATGATTACTTCATAAATGAGGAAATCAAGATGGAAATCAAAAAATTCTTTGAACTTAATGACAATGGAGGGACAAGTTATCAAATCCTGTGAGACACAGCTAAAGTAGTCCTGAGAGGAAAGTTTATTTCCATAAATGCCTATATCCAAAAGTCAGAAAGACCACAAATAGACAATTTAATGAATCGACTCAAAGAGCTAGAAAAAGAAGAACAGAACAACCCCTAACCCAGCAGAACAAGTGAAATCATTATGATCAAATCAGAACTAAATGAAATTGACAACAGGGAAACTATACAGAAGATTAATAAAAGAAAAAATTGGTTCTTCGAAAAAATAAAATTGACACACCTTTGGTGAGACTAACGAAAAGCAGAAAAGAGAAATGTCTAATAAGCTCCATCAGGAACAAAAAAGGAGATATCACAATCGATCCCGTGGAGATACAAGATATAATCTATGAATACTACAAAAACCTTTATGCACAAAAACTGGAAAATGAGGAGGAAATGGACAAATTTCTAGAAACACACAGCCTCCCTAGGCTCAACCAGGAAGAAACAGAATTCCTGAACAGACCTATATCAACAGCCAAAATAGAAACAGCAAATAAAAACCTTCCTAAAAAGAAAAGTCCTTGCCCAGATGGTTTCACACCCGAATTTTACCACAGTTACAAAGAAGACCTGGTGCCTATCCTGCAGAAATTATTCCTCAACATTGAGAAGGATGGGATCCTTCCAGAGTCATTTTACCAAGCCAATGTTACTTTGATCCTCAAACCACGAAAGGATGCAACAAAGAAAGAAAACTACAGACCAATATCACTTATGAATATAGATGGAAAATTTTTCAACAAAATCGTAGCAAACTGAATCCAGATGCTTATCAAGAAAATAATCTATCACGACCAAGTTGGCTTCATCTCAGGGATGCAGGGATGGTTCAACATATGCAAATCTATAAATGTAATTCACCATATAAACAGAAGCAAAAAAGAGACCATATGATCCTTTCAATAGATGCAGAAAAAGCATTTGACAAAATTCAACACCCTTTCATGATAAGAACACTTAATAAAATAGTCATAGAAGGGGTATATCTAAAAATGATACAAGCCATATATGACAGACCCACAGCCAACATCATACTGAATTGGGGAAAAATGGAAAGCATTCCCACACAGAACTGGAACCAGGCAAGGTTGCCCACTATCTCTACTTCTATTCAACATAGTGCTGGAAGTCCTGGCTATAGCAGTCAGACATGAAAGTGGAATTAAAAGTATCAAAATGGGGGCAGAAGAGATCAAACTTTCACTGTTTGCTGATGATATGACATTAT
>VBSM01003151.1:11356886-11389733 GCA_008086735.1 Cheirogaleus medius
ATGTAACCCTAACAATATCTGCACCCCCATAATATAATGAAATAAAAGAAAAAAGTTAAAAAACAAGAAACAACGCAACTCTTAGAAAAATAAAATTAATATCGTTATTAAATAATAAAGGCTTGCCAATTAAATTACTATTGGATTCACTGAATGTAATATATATAGTACTGTATTATTGAAATGAAGCAGATGGTATATAATATTTAGCATGTTAATCAAAATGTCCTTCCTTAATATAAAAACAGGGGAAAATCCTCATGCTATACTCTAAAGTGGTAAATATCAAGTTACAAAAGGATATCCACATGCTAATTATAACACTTTTAAAAAAAATATAGGTACACATAGGAAAACAGAGTAAAAAGAAATATACCAAAATGCAAATAGTAATTATATTAGTGTGGTGAACTATCATTGACTGTTTTTCTAATCTTTTTCCTGATACTTTTTCTAATGTGATTACCCTATTTAGATAGGAAAAAATTAAATAAAAATAACTTTCTTATGAAAAAAAAGTCCAAAAATAATAAATTTTGGCATGGATGCAGAGAGATAGGAACACTCCTATACTGCTGGTGGGACTACAAACTAGTTCAACCTCTGTGGAAAGCAATATGGAGATACCTTAAAGCGATACAGGTAGATCTACCATTTGATCCAGCAATCCCACTACTGCGCATCTACCCAAAAGAACAAAGGACACTGTACAAAAAATTCACCTGCACTCGAATGTTTATAGCAGCACAATTCACAATTGCAAAGCTGTGGAAACAACCCAAGTGCCCATCAATACATGAGTCGATTAATAAAATGTGGTATATGTATACCATGGAGTACTATTCAGCTCTAAGAAACAATGGTGATATAGCACATCTTGTATTTTCCTGGATGGAGCTGGAACCCATTCTACTAAGTGAAGTATCCCAAGAATGGAAAAACAAGCACCACGTATACTCACCAGCAAATTGGTGTTAACTGATCAGCACCTAAGTGGACACATAGGAATTACATTTGTTGGGTATTGGGCAGGTGGGAGGGGGAGGAGCGGGTGGGTATATACATACACAATGAGTGAGATGTGTACCATCTGGAGGATGGTCATGCTTGAAGCTCAGACTTGTGGGGGGAGAGGGGGCAAGGGCATTATATGCAACCTTAAAGTTTGTACCCCCATAATATGCTGAAATAAAAAAAAATGAATCTGATTTTCTATCAGTAATAATTATGCTGTACAATATTGATGAATTGACATGGAATCCTATTAGATATATGGACTTATTTTATTCCTACTAAACATTATTGAATTCTAAGCCAGCTTCTCTTGGCACTCTAGTTTATGGTTTATTAAATGCCATCGTTTCAAGCAATACTATTTTTAAATCAAGGATAGAAAGTTTTCCATCAATATAAATGAGATTATCAGAAAACACTCTAAAAGCCAATGGTAGTCCAATTGACTGAGGTGCTATGCTATAATGGATGTTTTATAGTTCAGGTACATAGTGTTGTATCATGTTCTTGATGTCAAGAGTCATTATCATAAATTGGGATCACTTTTGATTATTGTTCAGCAGAACCCAGACCCATAGTAAGCAGACTCCTGGCTTGACATCATGACACACTGTAAAGCTGTTTAGGTGAAAGTATATTAGCCAATATGAACTATATTCAAAGAAAAGGATGAATTCATAAACAAGATATCCCTTGAGACACCTGAATCAGTCAATATATACTGGGATCAGTCTGAAATTACTCCAGCTCTAAGTAGTCATACTGACACAATAAGGTGTTTCATTAGGTAATCCAAGTTCACCATTAAGCAATGTCATCTAGGCCATTCAATATTCGTCTTCCCCCAGCTCAACAGCTATTATTTATTATATATGTGTACTTTAGTGTAAATAAAATTCCATTCAATGCATTTATTACATTACTCATTCATTCATGAAACATTTCATTGAACATATACATGTGCCAGGGAATCTTTTTTGTATTGCAAAGATGAAGATGAAGCAGATATTTACCCTTTCTTCGAGGATAAAAACAGTCACGTAAACAGACACTTATTCAGTAACATGTTACATGTTAAATACTAGGATAAATGTAAATACCAGGTGCTATAGTAATTCAGAAGAGGGAAATCAATTCTAGATTTATCTGGGAGAGGTAGTCTTGAAAGGCTTCTTGTTAATAACTTCACTGAGTTTTAAAATATTATATTATTAAAATCTATTCAGTTGAGTAGATAAAGGCATTGCATACAGAGGGAATAAAATCATCAGAAGTCAAAAACTACATAAAATATGCAGGAATCTAAAGACAATTTTATATAACTATTGTGTGACATGAAATGCAGAGGTAGTCAGGGCATAAACAACTCTGTAAGTTATGCTAAGAACACTGGAATTTTAGCCTCCCTGTAGATGAAGGGGAAATCACTGAACAACTTCAAGTAAGACAATTACATAGTAAAAAGTATATTTTAAATAGATATCTGATTTCTAGGTAGTGAATATACCTGAAGGAGAAAGGAGTGGATACAAGTAGAACATTTAGAAAGCTAAGGCAATAAATCCAGAAAAGATAAAGTGGTGGTTTGTTCTACAGTGGTGATAGATGGTTGTGAAAGGAATAGGATGGATTAAAGACATATATTTTGAAGGTAAAATCAGCTAGACTAGGTGATTAAACCTAGGAGTGAAGTAAATGAAGAAAAAAAGAAAAATTCTATGGATGTTGATGTCATTTATTGCATAAGGAATACTGGAGAATGAGAAGGTCATGAGGCCTTGGGATATAGGAAAAAGTGAGCAAATATGAGTTCTAGCCCAAGAAGTTGTCTACTCCCTTTGGCAGGACCACTGCCATTTAATTCAGCTTTCACGTGTGAATATAACCCATTATAAACCAAAACAATCAGTATTGGGTCAACATAGCTTTGAAATTTGATCCTAAGAGATAAAGGACAGCATCCTTCTGAGGGCAGTTTTGACAAATACAAACTTTAGTTCAAACGGAAACTAAAGCAAAGAAGCCAGAATATTATCAAAGTCTAAACTCAATTGATGAGAAGAAAAAAAAATTGCTCACTTTGTGGAAGACAGGAACTTTCAGAAATCGCTGTGTCACTTGGTAAATTATCCTTCCAACATATCCTTGATCTGAACTCACATACCATATATCTATGCTATCACAGCTTTGGACTCCAAGTTTCAGTGACAGAGGTAGTAAGGGCAAAACATATTTCTTCTAACAGATCAATAATGGGAGAAAATATTACTTTAGTTTTAGAGATAAAGGAAAGCTGAGGGATACAATCAGAGAACCAAGCAGAAAAGAATGAACTCAGACCATAGACAAAGGAGAGGCATTGGTGGCATATCATAGTGCATAATATACTACATAGGCTCAGAAATAAATTATTTTGGTTCATGTTTTGGCCCAAGTAAATTGCTAGATATATAACATTGCATGAATTATTAATACACAACTTCATTGGTTCTCAGTTTCCCCATCTCTAAAATATTTCATGAATAACTCTCATGTCATCTAGAATGGCATATAATATGCTGAGTATAGCTAGTATATTACTACAACAGACTCTACGGCCTTAAATAATGTGAACTTATTTATATTCTTGTCAAATATTTTTATTGTGCCCAAACACATCTTTAAAAAAGGAAATTTATTATATGAGTACAGTTGTCAATTCAATTGACATCCAAGGGAAGAAAATGGGCCTCCCAAGGACTAAAACTGGAAAGTCAAATACTCAAATTACTTTCCATCTCTCAGGTGTCATAGGGTTTCTCTTACCTCTGCTTCTTTTTGCAAATCTTCATTGTTCTTATTCTGAAGATTGGCTTTTTTTGTTCACACGCCAAATTGCAAAGGGTCATAAGGCTCAACCATTGAGTTCACTTGACCTTTCAGCTCAGTAAGCCACAGTTGCAGTATTTCTGTTGACCAATTATGAAAAAGAATCTGACTGAACTAGAAATAGATATTTGGACTTTGATTTGTCCAGTTCCTTCTTTGTGTAAGGATGCATGAGCAGAACACTTTAATCTGGAAGTGGTTCTTCCAGAACCACTTTATTCTTAAGCATAAAGTTCTCATTGATTGGCATGTCATATCCAGCCTTAAAGATATCTGATTTTTTAGTCTACAAGGCTGAGGGTCAGGTCTTGCACGCTCAAAAAGTAATGCTACCTATGACCCATTTTATGTTATAACATTCCTCCATTTCTTGCTTTATCCCTAAATAAGACTATTTTCTTTAAACTTCTAGAAACAATTGTTTAATTTATTTATTCTTTCACCAGCTTCCTCTAACATATTGGGTTGGGGGAATTGGCCAGACCAGAGAAGCAGTAACAAGTACTGTTAAAAATTTCACTATGCTTCTGAATGAGAGAGTACAAACTTAGGGAGAAAATCAATGATCAGTTCACTTTCCCTCCTCATCCACAGCTCAGGCTCCACCTAAAACTGCCAGTATCAAGCCTGTTGAAGCCATAAGAGAAGAGAATATAAATAAAAATAATTTTGAAAGTTTTGTTTTTTCCTAATAAATATTTAGTGATCATTTTACCCCAATGTTCTCACATTTTCAAATCTTGGTCAAATAATAGCTGTACTTTTGAATGCATTTTTTTTCACAGAGAAATGTTTACCTAAATGACAGCCAGTTCCCCCCCAAAATCGTCTCTTTTACCTCTTACTTAAATGTAGCTTTGACATACAGACCAATACTAGGGGAAACCCAGCATTCAATTTAATACAGTTAGCATTAGGGACAGGATACAGGGAGAAATATCATCTTCTAACACTTAGCAGGGCATTGCCACCTACTGTAACCTCAAACACAACTATCTGAAACTTGTAATGACCTCAAACTATAATACCCTCCATATTACCTCATTTGGGCTCATGAGAAAATACTACCACTCTCCCTGTCCCTGATTTTTATAATTATGAATCATGTTTCACCCAAAATTTTAGTATGTTAGTTAGCTACCAAATCCAATATTTTATACTTTCTCTCACAAATCACCCCTCCCCTTCCATTGTGTGCTAAATAGAATAATACCCCACCAAAGATTATCATGTCCTAATCTCTGGTATCTGTAAATCTGTCAGGTTACATGGCAAAATAGACTTTGCAGATGGAATCAAGTTATGGAATTTAAAATACATTGATTGTCCTGGATTTTCTGGATGGGTATAATCCTTAAAAGCTGGGACCCTTTTCTTGCTGCAGTGAGAAAGGGATATAGTGATAGAAGGTTCAGAGAGATGGCATCATGAGAAGGATTTTTTACTTCACTGCTGATTCTGGGAAGTAGAGAACTATGTACAAGGGCCAGAGAGAAGCCTCTATATGCTATGGGTGGCTTCCAAATTAAAGCCTTCAGGGAAATGAAGATTTCAGTCCTGTAACGACACAGGATTGATTAATAACCTGAAATTTGTAAAAAGAAAAAGCCTTACAAGCTTGGAATTCTTTTAAATCAACAAACTTCAAACACCTGTTTTTAAATGTCTTAAGTAGCTGGGGGTTGGGAGGGCAGTTAGGACAGATAAGATTGCTACCATTAGACATCTTACAATCTAACATAAAAGGTAAACATTATACAGAAATGAGCTCTGAGTAAACAGAGAAGAGCAATTAATTCTGAGTGTTAGGGCAGGATGTGTCAGTATTACAGAAAGCATAACATTTGAGCTAGATCTTGGGAAATCAGAAAAATACTCATGTGAAAGAATATTTCAAACAAATAGAATGGCATAAGCAGACCTAGCGATTTAAAAGTATATGGCACTTTAAAGTATTTCTCTGATAAAAGTAAAGCTTTCATTCAATAAATATTTACTGGGTGCTTATATGTTCCAGTCCCTGTTGTAGGCACCAAAAATACAAAAGTGAACATAACAGACAAGGTCTCTGTTCTTTTTTAATGCTATTTTCTTTTCAGTATGAAACAATGGCAGGAGATAGAGGTAAAAGTGCAGACTGTGGCCAAATCATGAAAGCCTTGATTGATCAACTAAAAATCTTGGACATTGTCCTGTCAGCAATATGGCATCATTAAAGGCTTTTGATCAGAGGATGGACATGCCAAAATTTGTTACATAAAGATCACTTTGGCTGCAAAGTGGAGAGTATATTCTGAGGTGGGTGGCAATGACTAGAAGCAGAAGGTAGGTAGCAGAGACTAGAGGCATGGAGACTACTCAGAAAGTTATTTCTTCACATCTTACTTGAGAGAATAAGGGTCTGAATTAGGGTCAGTGGGAATGGAAAAGAAAGGTCATGAGAGATTCATCATCAGGACTTTATAACCAACTGGATATGGGGATTTGAGGGAGAAAATAATCAAAAGTGATTTTCAGGTTTCAAATTTAATCAAGGAAAAAGAACTTTTAAAAAGAGTTTGAAAGGGTTAATGAATTTAGTTTCAGCCATGTTGTGGTATATCCAGCTTGATATACAGGTCTAGAGATATGCCTAGAGATATAGCATTTAGGAGTCAAATGAAGGGAAGGGGATGAAACCATTTCCAGAGAGTGTATTAATATAAAGGGAAAAGGAAAGAGTTGAAAAAACCTAGAGGATATAAATATGTAGAGAGAAAAATTAAAGGAAGAGGAATCAGAGGGAGAGATTGAAAGTCATCTGGCACAGTGCAGGAGATGCTGGAAAAAGAAGTAGTTCCACAGTCAAGAGGAGAACGAGTTCCAAGAACAAAGAGCTGGTGACCCCTCTTAGACCTCATGATGAAAAAGATGTTTAGTCAGACCCCACAGCCCTGAATCCTGCCACAGTATCTTCACTAAGGACATACACATACCAACATGGAAACACCAGCCAAACACACATTCCTTAATACTAATTAGGCCAAAAAGTCACCTCCATTCTATTTCCCATCTTCAACTATGTACAAGTAAATTATCCAACCTAATTTACCAAAGAAAGTGGTTATAAAATGTTTATCAGATAAAAGTACCAAACACTACAAATAACAGGAAACTCTCAGTGCTTATCTCTCTATAAAATTGATCACTATACGGTCCAATCAATTTCCAATCTTTTCTTTCTGGAGGTAAATTAAATTTCTGACAAAGCACATCTCTATTCCCTTGCTCCCATAGTGTGAGAAAAGTGTCCTACTTTATTTACAGAGCATCTTGCCCATCTTTAAAAAATTTTCTTATTCTACTCAGACCAAAGAGGAAGAATACCCTGTTAGAATCTGTGTCATTTATTTTTTTAGCACTGTTGCAACAGCTGTAAAACAGCAACCTAGATGACCTTTCATGAAAACTGATGGCATTATTTCAGAATTTTCCAGGCTACGGCATAACAGGTACTCTCAAAATGCATGGCTTTTGGGAATGCGAAATGATCCTATGTCTAATAGAGGGTAATTTAGATACAGTTACCAAAATCACAAACATTTTACCTGTTTACCCAGGAATACTATTTCAAGGAATTTGAATTATCCTATAGATAGGCCTACACAAGTAAGAAATGCCATATGTATAAGGTTATTCTTTGAAGTGTAGTTTTTCATAACAAAATACTCAGAAAAATTAGTGGCCATGAGTAGGTGTGGTACAGCTACCTGATCAAGTAGTATGCAGGTTAAAAATTGAGGAAGATTTCTCTGTACTGATATGCAAGAACCCCTACTACACATTAAATGAAAAAACAAATTACATTTTAGACTATGCAAACACTACCTTTTGTGTAAGAAATGGTGGGAATAAAAATGCATATTTGCATTTGAGTGTACTTGCATAAAGGAACACAGGAGGAATTAAAAAAACATTAACATGTTTAACTATAGAGTCTGCAGGGTGCACTAGGGAAGAGGTAAATAGAAACAGAGTGAGAATGAGACTTCTTAATGTTGTCTATTTAATTTTGCTCTTTGGAACATATTAGCAAATAACCTATACAGAAGAACATCATTTAAATAAAAATGTATGCCATTATACTATGGTACATGATGGTAAGCTTACAAATTTATTTTATCCAGGTAACAAAGCCTTTATACTACCTTATATAGATAGTCAAAGGAAAAAATACAGAACTATCTGACTTTTGAAACAGATGAAAAAAATATA
This sequence comes from Cheirogaleus medius, assembly GCA_008086735.1. Classification (NCBI taxonomy): domain Eukaryota; kingdom Metazoa; phylum Chordata; class Mammalia; order Primates; family Cheirogaleidae; genus Cheirogaleus; species Cheirogaleus medius. The sequence goes on from VBSM01003151.1 coordinate 11,365,023, forward strand.
AACAAAATGTTAAAAATCAAACCCATCAGTGCATCAAACAATATAGCATGACCAAGAAGGTTTTGTTTCTGGAATGCATTAATTAGTTTATTTTAGCAAAACCTATCAGTGAATTAAAATACAAAAACATGATTAATTCAGCAAATGTATTTGAAAGATTCAGCATCTATTCTTTATTTTTAAAAAACTGTAAGCAAAATGGAAATATTGTGAAACTACTTGATAAAGACTATCCACCAAAACTCAACAGGAAATAAGTGGTGAATATGGGTAAAGATTTATGTTCTTGTAAGCTTTCAAAAAGTTTAAAATTATATCAAAAGAAAGAGATACCAGAAATAATCAAGCTTTTAAATAATAATAGATGAGTGGACCACAAAGGAATGTACATAAAAATGTATAATATTTTAGTAATTAAAAAAGGTCAATTTCAATTCTGGAGAAATAATAGATACTGGTAAAATTGATTGTCCAACTGAAAGGAAACAAAGTCAGATCACAATGTCATGCCATAAAAAAATACATTTTAGGCAGAGCAGACATTTTAACTGTAAAATAAAAGAAAGAAAGAAACTTGGAGGTAGAAAAAGGCCTTTTTAAGCTAATCAGAAAATTAAAAACTATGAAAGATAGAAATGTAATGTTTAGTACCAAAAAAATAAAGATTTTGGTTTGATAAAATATAACATAAACAAAACAAAAGAAAAAAACAGTTGTTGAGAAAAAAATTACTACAAATTGAGACAGAGCATTAACATCTATAATACAGAAAGAGTGCCTATAAATTAAAAAGTAAAAAGGCAAAGAGTTCACTATAAAATGTGCTAAGGATAGAAAAAGGCATTCCATGGGAGATGTAATTCAAATAGCCAACAAACTTATAAAATGATATCCAACTTGCCAAGAATTCTGTTAAATGCAAATTACCCTGACAATTGGAGAGTAGATCAGTGATATATCAGAAAAGTCCTCTCTGTACCATCGTGAAGCTACTTCTCCAAAACTTAACATGGTCCTTGCGTGTTTAACTGGGTCAAATTGGATAGAAAACATTCCTCCTGAAAGTGTTTGCAAATGTATCTTTGATACTAGAAGTCACACAAAAAAAAATCTGGGTGAATTTCAATTATATTTGCCTCAAGGTCACTCTATATTCTATGCAAGATATTACCATTAGTCTACACACCTTGTCAAATTACAAGATATATTACCTAGTCGAGATTATTAAATAATACGAAGTACAGCAATCAGAAGTCTATGTAATACAAAGCTCACAGTACCCCAAATTTGTAATCACCTTATCAGAAATATACTACATTCACAGCAAGCATTAAAAGGTAAATTTCTTGTTCCCTAAGCAAAAGGTCCAATAGAATGAATATCCTCTTGTATATTTCCAAGAGCCAGTTAAGGTCTCATCATACGTACAAAGTCACTGTACCCTATCCCATTTATTTTAATGTCACTCAGTTTCAGAGGATCTCACTCAAGTGAATCAAGTTTGGCTTTCTTTCCTCAGCTATATCTGGCAGCATCTTCTACTGAGACTGATTTTGTTCCTTTTCTTTTTAAGCACATCTAAAGATTGAATATCCCAACCCTGTCAGTCATCTATACAACATGTCCAAATGCTTTAATTACATAAGAAAACAAAAATATCCCAACACCGGCTCCATATCTGCAAAATTATAGATAAATCAGCTGATTTCCCAAAATAAATGATATCCTTTTAATAAATTCACAATCTAAGAATCAATTTCCACAGTTTCCTCAGATAAATTGGTGACTTCAGAACCCAACAATTATTATATTTTAGGCTTTTGTTATTACTACCAACCATGAACCGAAGCAGAAAATTAATGTTATTTAAGAGAGAAGATAGGCAGAAACAATGATTTCAAGTGGTCATCTTTTAAGAGAAATGAAGTTGTAAAAATATTTTGAACCTATCCTGCTCCAAGATTTCTTTTCACATAGCAATAGCAACACACAAGACAAATAAGGTAATGTGGGTTCACAAAACTGGTTTATTTATGCTATTAATAGTTATGATCATACCAGCTAGATGAACATTAGACAAATGTAATACTTAGACACTGTTGATCATGCAAGCTCAATATGTGGTCAAAAAATGGAAACTATCTAGCATCTTCCTTTTTATATATCTCTTCATATACGTTACTGACCAAAAAATCTTATTCTTTTTTTTTGAACTTTTTAAATTTTTTTTTATTTCAGGAAATTATGGGGGTACAAACCTTTTGGTTACATGTTATGACTTTGCCACATCACAACCATGATTGAGACATGCCCTTCCTCCTCTACAACGCTCACCGCGTCCATTAGTTGTGAGTTTACCAACCCCCAACTCCCCCACCCCATTAAATCCACTCATTTATAACATTTTGTTTCTAGTAATATAGCACACTTATATATATTTATATATTTAATCATCATGTCTAAAATGTCAACAAAATATTTTAAAGCCTTTATAAACTGTGCAACCCAATAGTCTCAAATTACAAAACATTATGTTTATATTCTGAAGAGTATTGCTCCCACTTGTATATGTCTTTCTATATTTATCTCCTCACAAAAAGCTCACCTTTTCATTACCTCACATCTTTATCTTTCCAATTTAAAACGAATGCCTTGCTATTTGTTATTAATAATCATGTAGTCCATATGTCTCCACCATTTGTAACTTCATTATTGACAAAAAAGTTGAATGTAGGAGTTGCATAAATTGGATCAATAAATATACAGCATTTTTATAACCAATATTGAAAATCCATGTGTATATTATAAGTAGTTTTAAGCAGCTTTTAGCACACTTTACATTACCTTTACATTTTTATTATCATCAAGATGTATCATTTTCTTAGACTCCACTCTCCAATTAAATACAATTGTTGCATTTCCTTCTCCTCTCCTCTCCTCCTCTCTTGTACCCTCCCCTCCCCTCCCCTCCTCTCCTCTCCTCTCTTTCTTCTTTTCTCTGATGCTCAATTTTCAATCTTGGCCCAGTGAGAAGCTTCTTCAGGTGGGCCTCTTTTTTAATGCTTAATGTAACCTTCTTTGTCCTATGAGAACCTTCTTTGGGCTTGTTTGTCCTTCGAACTCCCAGTCATCATTCTCACTTTCTGTAAATGGCAAGATGTTCGAGGATCATCCTACTTTCTCCAGCCCCAAGATTTGGTGCCAACTATCCTCCAGGGAGTCCTGGTGCCTTTTCATAGAGAATAGTTTAAGGAGCCAAAATTTGGGCACTAGGATACAGTATAGATTTTTCTACAATGCTACTAGTAATGGATAAGGCAACTTTAGAGGCCATTTAGGCTACTGCAATGACAGAACAGACTTTCACGGCAAGATCTCATGTTTCTAATTTATCTCTACTTTTTCCAAATCTTTCACCAATCCTGATGTGCCATACCATGCTCTACATTGTCATACACAACTCATGCATTCAGACTTCATTGTTTAGAAGCTTCCATTTCTATTCCTTCTTTTGGGCTCTTCATTCATGGGTCTTGAAATTTTCCCCAAATTGTAAAGCTCCAAAATAAGACAGGCACAGAACAACAAATACTGTGTGATCTCACTTATATGTGGCATCTACCAAAGTTAAACACAGAAGTAGAGAGTAAAATAGTGGTTACCAGAAGTTGAGAGCAGGGAAATTGGGACATCTTAGTCAAAAGATATAGAGTTTCAGTTAGGAGGAAAAAAGTTTTTATATCTATTGCATATTGTATATTTCAAAATTGCTAAAAGAGTAGATTTTAAATGTTCTCACCACAAAAATTGGTAAGTATGTGAGGATCTAGATATGATAATTAGCTTTTAATTATTCCACAATGTGTACATATATGAAAACATCAAATTTTATCCCATAAATATATACAATAATTGTCAGTTGAACATTTAAAAAAGTAAAGGTCCAAATGCTTCTCTCTTCCAGAATCATCTATACTATTTTTACATAAAAAGGAAAATAAATATCAATCTCCCTCCAAATAGGCTTATTAGATTTAGCAAATAAAAATACAGGCAATATTAGGAACATACTTATACCAAAAAAAAAATCTGTCTTTTTTCTGAAATTCAAATTTAACTGGGCATCCACACATCTTATCTGGTAATTCTGCCCCTACAGGAATAGTAGGAAATCTGAAAACATAGGTCATCTACTATCTACAGATAAAACATTGCTTAATAGATATAAAATGAAAGGAAATATTAAAAATACTAGCTTTCAATGATCTGTTTAAAATCTTAATTTTCATTCTCATGGGCCAAAATATAGACCTATTGCTTTATTTGTGTGCCTACTTTTGAACATAAGTCTTTTTTTATAACTGTTTTACCAGTGCTATTGGAATTATTGCTCCCACAGACAATTTTAAGCAGTGAACATTAATGTTTCTGTGGCTCTTAGATATATATAGACTTGATCCATTGCCAGAGCATTTTATTACCTCAAAATCCCTCAAAGCAACCTAAAATGTCAGGAAACATGATAAAATTCATATTGAGACTCAATAGAAAAATGTTTTTACAATTGCAACTTTTAAATTTCCCATGCAGCAAGTTCATGTGGATTAATTTCTATAATTTCTTATACATTTTCACAATTTTGATGTCTTAAAATACACAAATTAGAATACTGTATATTCTAATTATTATTACATGTTCAATTTATATTATATGCTCCCTGAAAACAATTGCAGACATTTTATATATTTCAAAAGGTTTTTTCCATATTAAAATAAACACAGAGCATTCAGAAAGCTATTACAATAGACAAATTTAGTAAAATGCCCTAATCTTTCAATGGATTAAAGATACCCACGCATGTTCTCCCAATTTTGCAGTCTGTGGTAATTGCAGAGCCACCATAGGGTTGAAATGAAGTCATCTTTTAAAATGCAGTCACAAAACATATCTAAAAAAAATATACAAAGTAAAATTCACTCCCTCTCAATAATTTTTAATATTTTATTATTGTTTTTTGTTTTAGACATGGGGTCTCACTCCATCACCCAAGGCTGAAGTGCAGTGGCATGATCATAGCTCACTGCAACTTTGAATTCCTGGGCTCAATCCTCCTGCCTGAGTCTCCCAAAGTGCTGGGATTACAGATGTGAGCCACTGTGCCTGGCAATTTTACCATGTTAATTAGGAGCATCAGTTTAGAATGCAAGAGAAACAAACACACACACACACACACACACACACACACAAACACAACAACACATACATTTCTTATGAGATAAAGACCAAGTTGCAATTAGTAGAAATTTATCATTTTTAAGCACTACACAAAAAGAATGAAAATAAGTGCATAAAATCATGAGCTTAAAATTGTAAACAAAAATAACAACAAATTATCAAGAAAATAATAGAAATGGGAGAAGAATGAATAAATTTGATAGTATATAAATAATAGAAATAATAAATATAATCAGGAGATGATTCCTTTGAATAGACCAGAAAAAGAAATCCATTTAAGGAATGAATAGCCAAAGCTAGTACATAGTATTAAAAAAAGGATTGGGAATGATGTTAAGAGACAGGATCTCACTATGTTGCCCAAACTGGTTTCTAACTCCTGGCCTCAAGCAATCCTCCCACCTAGGCTAAAGTGCTGGGATTACAGGTGTGAGCCACTATGCCTGGCAATTTTTATCATGTTAATTAGGAACATCAGATTAGAGGAGCTACAGAAACATACACAGAATATCAGGAGGAAAAATAGCTACCCCCTTGTTAATACCCTATACAGAAATCTCATTCTCCTCCTTTGTCTCTCCTCCAGAAGGAACAGCAGCAGCATCCTGGCCTGATACCTTCACTGTTTTTTCCCTTGTCCAGTAACTTGCCAAAGCTTGAGCATATGCAAACATGCCTAATGTCTGTGTCTCCTTCCTCTTCTCCTCCTCTTCCTTAGTTCCTTCCTGCTTCTGAGACTGAGTACTTACCACCCTAACAAGGTCATCCCTGAGTAAATTTCACTCCTCCTCTATTTTATGAAGGATTGTTAGACTGTGTTGGAATTCAAACTGGGACTTCTCCCTTTCCTTTTTCTGTATATCCCTGAGGCTATTCACCATCCCTATCAAGATATTAGTGAACAACTTCTGCTCATTGAGATGATCCTGCGGATTCTTTACCTTTTCTGTATCCTCTTGCTTCTCTCTCTCAGCGAAGTGCACTGTCAGGGCCAGGATGCTCCAGGCATGAGACTACTTGATGGCTCCAGGTATTGCTGAATCAGTTAGGATGTCCTGCAACTTCTCCAAATCATGGCTGGATTTGCACATTTGCATCATGTAGAAGTCTGGACTAACTCTATTTCGATGTAATTTGCTCATTTATAAAATCTATAACCTTCCTCTGATAGAAGCCACAGGATGGGTCATTAAAATTTACAGCCATTCTCCAAACTCTCTGATCTGTCTTACTCCAGAAAACACACAGTAAAAGTATGTGACCTTTCAACTTTGAGTTTTCCACTCAATAGTCACTCCTTATGGGAAGTGGAATGCTCCCTAGTGATGTGAGGGTTTAGCCCATAGCGGTCAATAAAGTCAGCTACTTAAAAGCTGTATGAGGATAAAGTTTGAGAAAATCAGCAGATTTAGCCATGAGGAGGTAGATACAAAGATTAATAACAAAACAAAACAAAAATCCCAAAGAACTCAGGCTGCTCAACCTGATAGAGAATATAGACACATACTTAATAAATATTTACTAAATTGAACTGGGCAGTATTAGTTTGATAAGTATATTATGCTACATCATGATGTAACTAGTTTATAAGATATTTGAGAATAACGACAACCTTTGATCATCAGCACCTTTTATGCACAGCAGATATACAATAACTATTTTTGATTGATTACATGAATTCATTTCATAGTTTATGTAAACTTGCTAAGATTGTACAAACTCACATTTTACCAATTGATGTTTCATTCATGTAGAATAAAATTTGTACTTTCTAATATGTAGCAGTCTAATAAACATCTATTAACTACCTTTTTAAAGCTAGCCATTGTTTTAGGTAGTAAGGAGATATAAAGGTAAGACATAATCCTCAAACTACAGAGGCCTAGTTTCTAGTGTCAATTTCAGCAGGAGATTTCAGATAAGCCTGTTGCAAATAAAGTTCAAAACTCAAGAGCTGCTCAGCATTATTATTATTATTAAGAACAAGGGATTCTTTTTTATTCTTGACAGTTCTGCTTCATAGATGAGATACACAGATTTCTTATCCCGTGGTTACATAAATATAATAGGGAATTGCCTATATTGATGAGACATTTTACATCAAGTGGAGAACTGAATCAGACTCCAAAACAAAGATGTTTCCTATCAGCTGAGATTCTCCTAACATAAATAATAACTTGTTTATGTACGATTCCAGTTTTTAACTTTTAATTTTAATGATTATGGGTACATAATAGTTGCATATATTTATAGGATACATGAAATATTTTGAAACAGGCATATGAATTGATCAAATCAGGATAATTGGGGTATTCATCACCTAAGGCATTTATCATTTCTTTGTGTTAGAAATAGCTTTTAACTATAAATATTTTACTCCAGATTTCTTTTACCAACATTAACATCTTCAAAATACTAAATAGCATAAAGAACAATAAATATTTGAAAATTTAAATCTGATGTAGGCCGGGCATGGTGGCTCATGCCTGTAATCCTAGCGCTCTGGGAGGCCGAGGCAGGCCGATTATTTGAGCTCAGGAGTTTGAGACCAGCCTGAGAAAAAGCAAGACCCTGTCTCTACCAAAAATAGAAAAAATTAGCTGTGCATGTTGGCGCATGCCTGTAGTTCCAGCTACTCGGGAGGCTGAGGCAGAAGGATCGCTTGAGCCCAGGAGTTTGAGGTTGCTGTGAGCTAGGCTGACGCCACAGCACTCTAGCCAGGGCAACAGAGTGAGACTCTGTCTCAGAAAAAAAATAAAACCACTGAGGATCATTTCCAGAAAAGTATATTTAAACTTCTCTTTGGTCTTTGGTTATCTAAAACACTTTCATTAAATCTATTTGATTTTTAAGTACCTCTTATTTCATTTGCATGTATTTTTTAACCTCAATTGCAATTACTTTTTCTCATTCTCCATATCTTTTTTCTCCTTGGGCCCAAAGGTAAATGCAAAAATATGAAAATCTAATGAAAACAATGGAGAGTGGCAGAGTCAAAAAGAACTAGAAAAGCTAAGACTTGAGAAGGGAGAGAAATTCTGAGTAATAAGCTAACTTCTGACATTGTTTTGTGCAGTGGCATTTACCCTTTTTTGGAAGCAGACAGAAAGCTGCAAATGTTGGTTTTGCACCCACAGAGGGCATCATTTGAGGAAATAAAAAAAATCAAAGGTTTAGTGAAAAATTGGACGGAAAGTCTCAAGCACATGACCAATTTCCCCCTCACGTCATTTGCCAAATTCTGAAGTTGCCTTCGATGAAAGCTTAAAAACCTAAATTGAAAAATCCCTTGTTGTGATGGGGTTATGCAGAAGCAGATCCTGACATGGAGTTGGGGTTGCAAGTTGTTTGTTATAGGTCAACACCTTTGAAGAGAAAGGGGCAGGATTGAGCAGAGGGAGAAGTCAAACTTCAATGCAGGCCCATCAAACCTTTGGCCAAACCCACTCAGCACTCTGGAGTATTACCTGTCAGAATTATCACCCAGCTGGGTGAAATGGCTGGGTTTTTATACCTCCAGCTCACACAGTCACTGAATGTGAGCAGCCTTGGAAATGGTGTACTGAAGCAGAGGAGCTAACACCTCTAAACTGACTGCTAACTCTACTTCCCACAGCTAAGTAGCAAATTAGGCCTTAAAGGGGGAGCTGGTCAAATTCATGTCTGTGATTATTGGAAACTACACTTCTTAGATCCACTTCTCCATATACATTCAGGGAACAGCTCCTTCAGGATTCTGCTGGGCCTCTTTTACTGAGCAGATACTTGGAAGAGAAAGCTTAGCAAATGGACTACATACAGCTCCTGCCAAAATCGATTATCATCATCTTCCTCCATAGATTCCTCTCACCTTTAGATACCATCTCCACTAGAATTGGTGGTTTCCCTGAAAGCAGGGCCCAGGAAATCTGAGTTCCATACATATACTCCCTGCCCCATTGAATAAGAACAGCCCTACCTCACACTGAGGTAGGGGTCAATTACCCCAAGATGATGACTCTTATTCTTGCTTGATAGAATCTGGACCAAACAAGACCCAAGTGACAGCCACAGCTGTCAGCCACAGCTTGGCAGCCACAGCTCATGATTCAGTGGGACTTCTATTGCGTCTTTTGTTAAAAATATACCCCTTTTGAAAATCAGAACCTCTAACCCCTCAGATCCCAGAGTTGTGAAAACTGGGAGCACAAAGTCCCCCAGTGGATTTTTGTAAGTGACTATACATGGAATCATGCCTTCTTCCACACTTTGGTTCCCAGAACCAGGTATTCTTCCTGCTGGGTACAAAGTACCATGCAAATGTTTTGATTTAATACAAACACTGAGTCCTGGAGGATGATATCCTCATCCTTGCAGAATATTGGTTCACAGTTGGTGCTTGAGCTGCATATTCAGTAGACCATCACAACATTTTTTAATGCTAGCAGCTTCTATGTAATGCACCATGTGATATGACTAATGGATCCTGTGGTCATGAGCCATTCCCACACTCCTATTGCTGTGAAATGGGTCACCTGATCTGATGCAATATTATGTGGGATCCCATGCTAGATCAAACATTCTATAAGCTGCTGGATAGTGGTGCTAGCTGAAGCCTTACAGGCAGGAAAGACAAACTATATCTCGAATACAGACTGATGACTCTTTCAGGATGAAAAGAACCCAATATAGCCAATTTGCCAGAAAGTTGTTAGCTGATCTCCTTAAGAAATGGTGTTATGGACCCAGGTTGTTATTCTCCCACTAAGGTATGACATAAATGCCACATGGCACCTTTCCTCACCAACAATACTTCAAATATCATAGGATCTGCTAGATATGGCCCAAGTAGAAAAAGGCTGCTGGACCCACAGCCTAGACTTGTGACATAGTCTTTTCCTGTTCTGGACTCCATTCAAAGATGGCAGCATGTGTATCTATTTCTATCTTCCCTGTCATAGGTATAGGAAAGTTATCCCTTGTTCCTGCCCTTATAAAACTCTATATTGAAAATTATCAATATGCTTCTCCCTTTTGCCTTTCCCAGGATAGGATCACCACTCTAATTAACCTGGAATACTTACAGGTATTTTCAGAGGGTGATGTAAGGAAAAATCAAAATACCACAAAAAGTATGCAAGAAAGGAAGATATTCATCTTTGTGCTTTCAATATCTGATTGTGCAGAAAAATAGCCATGAAATCCAAGGAGTTGTCTTGCAAATTCTCTTTCTTCTTCCTTTAGTATATTAAGGGCCAAGCTAGATTGGGGTAGTATAGAGAGAATATGCATACATGAGGAAGAAGGCAAGGTTTACCTTATCTTTCTGGCCCCAGGAGATTTTGCCAAGGAGACCAGTGGTATTTATTAAATAAGTGGCAGCCAAATTGTGGGTCCCAATTATTATATTAAAACAGCGAGGGTAGCCCTGAGAGCAGAAGGGGTTCTTCCCCCTCAACCCCCACCTTAATACTTTGGAAATCAATACCACTTGGGCTAACCCTGCATTAACCTGGGCACTGCCATATCAGTTTATCTGTGCAAAGTGAACTCTTGGCGTTTAACTCTACTGAGTTACGTTTTTTCTTCATGGCTTAGATATTAGATTAAAAGCCAGTGGCTTCTTTGGAAAAATTTCTGTTCATGTCCTCTGCCCACTTTTTGATAGGGTTGTTTGATTTTTCCTTGCTGATTTTCCTGAGTTCTAAATAAATTCTAGTTATCAGCCCTTTATCGGATGTGTAGCTTGGAAAATTTTCTTCCATTCTGTGGATTGTCTGTTTGCTCTCTTGACAGTTTCTTTGGCTGTGCAGAAGGTTTTTAATTTGATCAGGTCCCATTTGTTTATTTTTGTTGCTGCTGTGATTGCCTTTGGGGTCTTCTTCATAAATTCTTTGCCTAGGCCAATATTTAGAAGAGTATTTCCAACGTTTTCCTCTAGAATTCTAATAGTTTCACACCTTAGGTTCAAGTCTGTTACCCAGCGTGAGTTGATTTTTGTGAGAGGTGAAAGGTGTGGGTCCTGTTTCAGTAAGAAGACAGAATACTGGCCAACAAACATATAAAAAAATGCTCAACATCTCTAATCATCAGGGAAATGCAAATCAAAACTGCAATGAGATATCACTTATTTCCAGTAAGAATGGCCTTTATCAAAAAGTCCCCAAACGATAAATGTTGGCATGGATGCGGAGAGATAGGAACACTCCTATATTGCTGGTGGGACTGCAAACCAGCTCAGCCTCTGTGGAAAGCAATATGGAGATACCGTAAAGCGATACAAGTAGATCTACCATTTGATCCAGCAATCCCATTACTGGGCATCTACCCAAAAGAACAAAAATCAATCTATGAAAAAGACACCTGCACTCGAATGTTTATAGCAGCACAGTTCACAATTGCAAAGTTGTGGAAACAACCCAGGCACCCATCAATACATGAGTGGATTAATAAAATGTGTGGTATATGTATACCATGGAGTACTATTCAGCTTTAAGAAACAATGGTGAGATAGCACCTTTTGTATTTTCCTGGATAGAGTTGGAACCCATGCTACTAAATGAAGTATCTCAAGAATGGAAAAACAAGCACCACATGTACTCACCAGCAAATTAGTATTAACGGATCAACACCTAAGTGGACATATAGGAATAGCATTTATCGGATGTCAGGCAGGTGGGAGGGGGGAGGAGGGGATGGGTATATACAAACATAATGAATGAAATGTGAAACATTTGGGGGATGGTCACGCTTGAACCTCTGACTTGAGCGGGGAGAGGGGCATGGGCAATATACGTAACCTTAATATTTGTACCTCCATAATAGGCTGAAATAATAAAAAAAAGTAAAAATAAAAGAACAGAGGGAACAAACAGAAAACAAATAATAAAATAGCAAATTAAAAAGAAAAAAAGCCAGTGGCACTGCCTATGGATACTCCAAGATAGGACAAGGTGATCCAGCAGCACAGCCTGGGCCCGTTGGCTCAGTGGAAGATACGGAGAGGTGACTTTGACTTAGTTACTAATGGCACTATCTTTCACTAAGCCAATAGAGAGGCAGGGATTATGAGTTACATTAGCCACATCTGTAGTTGTGAATGACAGCACAGCCATGTGCAACCAGATGGACAAAAAAACAGAAGCGGTCAGGAAACTAACACCCAAAGGTCCCACCACATTCCTTCTGCCATGAGGTCACATGGACACTGGCCCCTCACACAACTACACTTAAACCTTGGAGAGAAGCAGGGAAGGGGAAGCTGTTTTAGAAACTAATTATTTTACCAAGAGAAACTTAATGCTACCTAAGCAGATTAATTTCTTAGATCAGACTAAAGTTTAAACTAAATTGGACATTAAGTAGTTTTTATCCCTAACTGCTACTGAGTAGAGCACTTAAGAGAAACACTAAATTAGTCAAAGACAAAATAAATAAATGGCATTTTCTCTACATCATGTAGTTTTAGTGTGAGGTAATATTGCTTTTGAAACCTGAAATGATAGGAACCCTAGATGTAAATCATACCTTTCAATGATTTTCAGATGATCACTTTTTGCTTCTATAGGAAAAAATTCCTGAAGGATGGGGAAAATGATAGGGGATTTCAAATCAGTCACAGTGACCCCTGATTCTTATATAAATCTGAGTCACTAATTTTTAGTAAATAGTTTTGAGAATATAATAATTTAACAAAGATTTCCAGAAACACTTTGGGATCCAGATGCTTGCATAATCTTCTCTTTCTACTTTGGAATGAAAATAAAGGGAAGAGAATGCAAATTAGACCAATGTATATGGTACATAAATATCATTACATATGGGGTAAAAGACACAAACAGTCAAAAAATAGTTTGAGTATAAAAAGAGTATAATTAGGGTGCAAATATATTAACATTGGCATGGAAATCTTAAATAATAATACATTCAAAAATAATAGATTGCCTGACTGTTATGAACCACTTTACTTAAATACAAAATATCTCAAGAAACAATTATAAGAACATAATATAGATTGAAAAGTAAAAAATTGAAAACAAAACATTATTTGGAAAAATTACTGTTAAACACTTACTTTTATTTATACTTTATAGCTTAAAAATATTTTGCATTCATTTAGAATTCATATAATTGATTTTAAATATGCAAATGAATACAAATTAACTGAAACATTGCAAGTGGATTTATTTTGAACTATATTGAAGGGATAAACCCAATATTTAAATATGTAACATATATCAAGTTATATCTCTAAAATTAATTGATTTAATTGAAACAGATTATGAATTTTTAAACTCCTATATACAGTGGTATATCTTTTTATGTATTGATTCTTCTTGGAAAAATGAGTCTCAGAGATTGTTTTTCTCACCCATTTCTCTCTCATTTTGTTCATAATGAAAAATAAGTATGTTGTATTCTCTGTAAGTTAATTTGATATTTTGGAGCTGTGACATCATTATGTATATAACCTTGAGCGAGGCAGTTACCTTTTTTGGGATTTAGTTCCCTCATTGCAAAATGAGACAACTAGATTATATGCTGTCTGAGACTGTTTACAAATCTGACATCTTATCATTCTGTGAAATATTGGACATATTATTTGAACCATAAAATCATCCAGATTTTTTTGTCACCTAACCATATTTCTTATAATTCATCAGGTATTAATGTCTAGGAGACCTTACACCCTTACTCAGTGGGTATACTTTCAATCAAATGAAAAATAAAGCAACAAAGGCTAGAAGTACTCTACGGATTCTAATTATTCAGTTTTCACCCATGTTCTAAATATGATTTCATCCAATTATCACTGTACACCAAAGACTATTTGTTTTTCAACCAGAAACCAAAGTGATTTGTTGTAGAAATTGCAGAAGGCATGCTTAGCAAAGTGAATTTAGAATGGAGTACTTGGTGTACTATTCCAGATTCTTCAACTGGATCATGGAGAGAAGTGTGTTGCTTCTTTTATCCTCTGCTTTTCACATTTGTGTAGGATTTTATCTCTGGACCTTCAGATGGCTTGTTTGATCCCTTATTTGTGACCATTCTTATGTCAGCTTTTATTAATTTGTTTATTTATAGTATTTCTTCTTATTTCTTGGAGTAGGATTTAAGACAGCTCCTAAGCAGCAGTTTGGTTGCTGTCTTCTGAATGGAAATAGAATTATCTGGCAACCTGAGATGCCATAACCCCATTGGCTTACCCCAGGAGAAGCTAATTTAATTAAGTCCCATTAATTAATTTATTTTTGTTGCTGTGATTGCCATTGGGGTCTTCTTCATATATTTGTTTTTGGCCTAGGATGATATCTAAAAGAGTTTTTCCAACATTTTCTTCTACAGTTCTTATGGTTTCATGCCTTACATTTATCCATCTTGAATTAATTTTTATGAGTGGTGAGCGATATGATGTGGGGAAGTAGTTGAGGCAGGCCTGCGAGGAGATCAGCTGCTTCTCCCCACGGAGCCAAGTCCCTAAGATAGGGGTCGCCACAGAGGATAAGGAAACTGATAAGCAACAGAGAGAAATAAAAAAATACACAGAGACTAAGGTATAGTTTATAGTTTTATATACATAAAAAGATCAGATATAACACAGCAGGGTACTTAGGAGACTGGCGTATCTCCATAAAAGCCAGCAATATGGTTAGATTCATACAGGTTTTTATAATCACTGACATCAATTACCAGTTGTCAGGGTAACATATTTGCATATCAGGGAATGCAGTTGCTAGGCGATACAGGTAGTGGGTTAGGGTCAAAAGTCCTCTCAAGGGGCTTCTAATCTATCTAGGTGAACAAACAGGTACAAAGTCTTTCAGGGGCTAACTTCTAAATTCTAAGAGGCAGTTGTCAATTAACAAAGGTATAACAAAAGTGGTATAGTGACTCTATATTTCTTTGATTAGTTATGGTGGACTTAAAGGTAGACAGACAGGAGAGAGCAGGAAGCCCATCTCTAATAAACAGGTTGTTTATAACCACTGGAGCACATCTCTGGGAAAAGTGCACTCATTGTCTCCGGCTCCCATCCTGCGAGCCATATTTGCCTTGCCTTGTCTTTCAAGACACAGGGAAGTTCACAGATTTTGAGATACTGGGAAATCTTACTGGAAAACATCCCTACCAGAGATTTGAGAGCTCTCCCATGATAGCAGCCTCTAATAAGTGAACCATTGAGTCCACACATTCCTTCAGGGCAAAACCCTGCAAACTCCTGTTTCTGTCTTTAATATAGTAATATTGGGTTATACAATAAAATAATGGTATTATGAGCCAAATTTCATTAATTTCTCAATCATATTTCTCAACATCATGGATCCTCTTTCATTCTTCCCCATGCGGCTATTCAGTTGATCCAGGAATATTTATTGAATAGGGATTCTTTTCTCCAGTGTATATTGCCTGTTTTGTCAAAGTTCAGTTGGCTCTATGTAGATGGTTTTATGTCTGGGTATTCTGTTCTATTCCATTGGTCTATGTCTCTATTTTTGTACCCATAGAATGCTGTTTTGGTTACTATAAACCATGTAGTATAGTTTGAAGTCTGCTAATGTGATGCATCCATATTCGTTCCTTTTGCCTAAGATTGTTATGTTATTTGAACTCTTTTCTGCTTCCAAACATAGATTTTTTTCTAGATATGTTGAAGTGCGATATTGGTGTTTTGATGAGGATTGCATTGAATCTGTAAATCACTTTGGGTAGCATGGACATTTTAACAATTTTGATTCTACCTATCCATTAGCATGATATGTCTTTCTATTTGTTTGTATTATCAGCCATTTCTTTCCTCAGTGTTTTGTATTTTTCTTTGTAGAGATCTTTCACCTACATGGATAAGTATATTCCTAGGTATTTTATTTTTTATAGCTATTGTGTATAGTATTCAGGCTTAGATTGAACTCTCAGCTTGATTGTTATTGGTGTATAGGAATGCTACTGATTTGTGTATGTTGAATTTGCAATTGTAGACTTTGCTGAATTTATTTATCAATTCCAGGAGTCTCTTGGTGGAATCTTTGGGGTAATATAGATATATCATATCATCACTGAAAAAAATGATAATTTAACCTCCTCTTTTCTGATTTGAATATCCTTAATTTCTTTCTCTTGCCTGATTGCTCTGGCAAGTACTTCCAGGACTATGTTGAATAGAAGTGGTCACAGTGGGCATACTTGTCTTCTTCCAGTTCTTAGTGGGAATGCTTTCAACTTTTCCTCATTTAGTATGATGCTGGCTGTGGGCTTTTCATATATGGCTTTTATAATTTTGTGATATGTTCCTCCTATGCCTAGTTTGTTGAGAGTTTTTATCATGAAAGGGTGCTGAATTTTGTCAAATGCTTTTTCTGCATCCACTGAGATGATCATATAATCTTTGTTTTTTCTTCTCTTTATGTAGTGAATCATATTAATTGATTTACACGTGTTGAACCATGCTTGCATGCCTGGGATTAAGCTCATTGGCCATGGCAGATTATTCTTTTTATGTGCTGTTGAATTTGGCTTACTAGTATCTTATTGAGGATTTTTGAATCTATATTCATAAAGGATGTTGGTCTGTGCTTTTCTTTTTTGTTGTTTCCTTTCCTGGGATTGGTGTCAAGCTGATAGTGGCTTCAATTTCCTCCTTCTCAATGTTATGTAATAATTTCTACATTAGGAGTACCAACTCTTCTTTGTAGGTCTGATAAAATTCAGCTGTGAACCCATTTGATCCCAGGCTTTATTTTGTTGGAAGATTTTTTCATTGCTTCTTCAATCTTGTTGTTTATTATTGTTTTGTTCAGGAGTTCTATTTCTTCCTGATTCGGTCATGGGAGGTTTTGTGTATCCATTAATTTGTCCATTTCTTCTATAATTTGTAATTTATTTGCACAGAGATTTTCATAGTATTCACAGAGGATATTTTATATTTCTGTGGTATCAGTTGTAATAACTTCTTTTCCATTTCTGATTGAGGTTATCTGGATCATTTTTCTTCTGTTCCTGGTTAATCTAGAAATAGGTCTAGGGATGTTGTTTATCTTTTCAAGAACCAACTTTTTGTTTCAGTGAGATTCTGTATTATTTCCTTGTTTTCAATTTCATTTGGTTATGCTCTGAACCTAGTTACTTTTTTTTCTTTTGCTAGGTTTGGTATTTGTTCACTCTTCCTTTTCTAGTTCATTGAGACCTATCATTAAATTGTTAATTTGTGATCTTTCTGTCTTTTTATATAGGCATATAAGACTATGAATTTCCCATAGGACAGCTTTTGCTGAATCCCATAGTTTTGATAGCTTGTGTCCCCTTTGTCACTAAGGTCAAGAAATATTTTGATTTCCATCTTAATTTCATTGTTGATCCAATAATCATTCAGCAGCAGGTTGTTTAATTTCCATGACTTTCTGTAGTATTGAATGTTTATGTTGGAGTTAATTTCTAGTTTTATTCCTCTGTGATCTGAGAAGATACATGGTACGATTTCTTTTTTTTTTTTTTTTTTTTTTTTTTTTTTTTTTTTTTTTTTTTGCATTTTTTGGAACATGTTTTGTGGCCTATGATATGATCAATCTTGGAGAATGTTCCATGTGCTGATGAGAAGAATGTATATTCAGTAGTTTTGGGGTAGAATGTTTCACAAATGTCTGTTAGGCTGATTTGTTCTAGAGTCCTGTTTAAGTCCAGAGTTTATTAATTTATTTTCTGCTTGGAGGATCTGTGCAGATCTGTCAGTGGGGTGTTAAAGCCCCTGGCAATTATGCTGCTGCTTATCTCTTTACTTAGACCTAACAGGGTTTGCTTTATCTATCTGGGTGCTCCTGTGTTAGGTGCATAAATATTAATATTTAGGATTGTTATGTCTTCTTGTTGAATTGTTCTCCTTACCATTGTATAATGATCATCTTTGTCTTTGTTTATAATTTTTAATTTAAAGTCAATTTTATCTGATATTAGAATGGTTACACCTACTGTCTTTTGGTTTCCATTTGCATGGAATATATTTTCCATCCCTTCACCTTGAATCTGTATGTGTCTTTGTGCATTAGATGTGTTTCCTGGAGACAGCAGATACTTGCCTTGTATTTTTTTATCCATTCAGACAGCCTATGTCTCTTGAGTGGGAAATTCTAACCATTCACATTGACTGATAGAATTGACATGTAGGATGCCCTTTTGTTCACCCCGTTGGGTACTAACTTATTGCTTTGCTTTTCCCTCTTGTACTATTGTTTTATCTGAGATTTAGCTTTTCGGTGGTTTTACACCGACAGCTGACTCCTGTGCTAATCCAGGTATAATGCAGATCTGAGTATTTACTGCAGGGCAGGTTTAGTCATGACAGATTCCCTCAGTGTTTGCTTGTCTAGAAAAGTCTTTATTTCTCTTTCATGTATGAAACAGTTTTGCAGAATTCACAATTCTATGTTGGCAGTTATGTTTATGAAAACTGAATATGCGACCCCAATCACTTCTGGCTTGTAAAATTTCTGTGGAGAAATCTGCAGTTAGCCTGATGGGTTTTCCTTTGTAAGTTACTTGATGTTTTTGCCTTATAGCTCACAGGAGTTCCTCCTTCATGTTGACTTTGGCCAGTCTTATGACTATGTGTCTTGGAGATTTCCTTTTTGCAATGAATCTCCTAGGTGTTCACTGAGCTTCTTGTACCTGGATGTCTAGAATCTCTAGCAAGACCAGGGAAGTTTTCCTCTATTATTCCCTGAAATAGCTTTTCCAACCTTTTTGTGTTTTCTTCTTCACTCTCAGATATAACTATGATTATTATATTTGGCCATTTTACATAAGCCCATATTTCTTGTAGGCTTTTTCCATTCCTATCAATTGTCTGTTATTTTTGACTGAATTAATTAATTTGAAAGAGTTGTCTTCAAGTTCTGATATTCTTTCTTCTGCCTGTTATAGTCTACACTTAAAACTCTCCACTGTGCTTTATATTTCCTTAAACAAAGTTTTCAGTTCTGGAAGTTCCATTTGTTTCTTTTTCAATATAATATATTGATCTCTTTAGTAAATTTTTCATTTATTTCCTGCATTGTTTTTCTGGTTTCTTTGAGTTGGTTTTCCATTTTCTCTTGGATTTAATTGAGCTTCCTTATAATCCACATTAGGAATCCTTTATCTGTCATTTCTGTATTTTTATTTTGGTTCATATCCATTGCTAGAGAACTGGCATTCCATTTCAGGGGTGTACTTTTGCTTTGATTTTTCATATTTCTGGAGTTCTTTCACTGATTCCTGCTTATCTGGGGCAGTTGTTGCTTATTTTTGGATTTTCCTTTGTTTAAATGGGGCTTTTTCCTCTGGCCTCATTTGTATGGGTGTATTTGTAATGTATGTTGGGTAAGAACTTTTGGCTTTGCTTGTGGGTGCTTTGATGATGCTCTAGTTTCTGGATGGATGCTTTCATTATAGATATTCTTGGTGTCATCCTTTTCTCAGTTGCTCGTTGTTTGTAGGCTGTAGCCATGGTGAGCTATGTGATTGGGTAGATTCTATTTCTCTCTTTGATGAGGTAGGATAGAGGTCTTTGAAATCCTTTCTTTCCCCAGCCCATTGTCTTCTTAACAGTGTCGATTATGTTGGCATGTCCAGTGTAATCTCTGAGAGAGTAGGTGGTGCTTGTGGGTAAGAATCAAGAAAAGAATACTCATAATGGTGGTGTGTAAATCACTTATATTTAATAACTTCACTATAAGGGATAAAATATATAAATATTTAAAATAACTATAATAATTTTAAATGGATGCACAATTCAAAAATATGTAAATTGTGACATCAAAAAAATAAAATGTTCAAGATGCTGTAGCAGGGCATCAACTCTTGTCTTCAATAAATGGTGCCGGGAAAACTGGATAGCTACATGCAGAAGAATGAATTGGGATCCCTACCTCTCACCTCTCACCTCTCACAAAAATCCACTCAAGATGGTTAACAGACTTAAACCTAAGGCATGACTAAAACCTTAAGAATCCTAAAAGAAGATGTTGAGAAAACCCTTTCAGACATTGGCTTAGGCAAAGAATTCTTGAAGAAGACCCCTAAAGGAATCACTGCAGCAACAAAAATAAACAAATAGGATCTGATCAAATTAAAAAGCTTCTGCACAGCCAAGGGAACTATCATTAGAGCAAAAGACAACCTACAGAATGGGAGAAAATATTTGCTCTCTAACTTCCAATAAAGGTCTGATAACAAGAATCTATCTAGAGCTCAAAAGAATTAACAAGAAAAAATTAAACAACCCCATCAAGAAATGGGAAATGGAAATGAACAGAAACTTTTTTAAAGAAGACAGAATAATGGCCAGCAAACATATGAAAAAAAATGCTCAACATCACTAATCATTAGAGAAATGCAAATCAAAACCACAATGAGATATCACCTAACCCCAGTGAGATTGGCCTGTATCAAGAAATCCCAAAACAACAAATGCTGTTGAGGATGTGGAGAGACAGGAACATTCTTACACCACTGGTGGGACTGCAAATTAGTGCAACCTTTGTCAAAAAGAAACTGGAGATACCTCAAAGAGCTAAAAATAGAAATACCATTTAATCCAGCAATAGCATTATTAGGCATCTACCCAAAAGAGCATAAGACATTCTATTATAAAGACATCTGCACTCGAATGTTTATGGCAGCATAATTCACTATTGCAAGGACGTGGACGTGAAAACAACCCAAGTGTCCATCAATTCATGAGTGGATTATTAAAATTTGGTATATGTTTACAATGGAATATTACTCAATTCCAGGAAACGACAGCAAGCTAGCATCACTATATTATCCTGGATTGAGCTTAAGCCTATTATACAAAGTGAAGTGACTGAATATCAGAAAAATGTGCTCCACATGTACTTGCCATCAAATTGGTACTGACTGATTAACACTATGGTGCCCAAAGGATGGTGATGTTCACCAGGGATTCGGGGGTTAGGGGGATCGTCCCACCTCTGAGAGATGTGGTGAGCATTGTGGAGGGGAAGGGCATACCTCTAACCCTTACTAGGGAGAGGCAAAGATATAAAATGTAACCAAAATGTTAAAAAAAAACAAAACAAAACATTTATTGGTTGTCAGGCAGGTGGGAAGGGGGAGGAGGGGATGGTATTTACATACATATTGAGTGTGATGCACATCGTCTGGGGGATGGACACGCTTGAAGCTGTGACTCGAGGGAGGAGGGTAGGCAAGGGCAATATATGTAGCCTTAACGTTTGTACCCCCATAATATGCTGAAATAAAAAATAAATAAATAAAATAAAATGTGTGTGAGTTGAGTAACAGTGCAGAGTTTTTTTAAATGTAATCAAAGTTAATTTGTTATTAGCTTAAAGTGGTCTAACTGTAAGGAGTCTCATAGTGACCCCAAAGCAAAAACTTACAGTAGGTACACAATTGGGTGTACAGTGCAGTCATGGATTTAGAGTTGGTGCATGAGCACAAGATAAGTTACAGTGGCTCTGGAGTTCATGTAGTGGTTAGTTTGCTGTAACTTTGGCTCAGATATCATAGGTGTTGGGGTGGATACCTAAACAACAACAGCAATTAGCTATAGCTTAATTTAATGCTGGCAGAAGATATAGGACAAATATGTAGCTGGGGTCCATACCACCTATTCCCATGTCAAAACAATATGGAATCCTCCAAACTCCATCTTACTTTTGTAATGAGGAAGAAAAAAATAATAGGTATTCCATAGTTCATTTAATTTAACAACAACAAAAGTACAAAACTTTGAAATAATATTACCATATGGATTAGATGGTGGTCATTCACTTGTCTTGTTTATGTTTTTCACTCTTTAAAAATATATTTTGAATAACTTTAGATTTATAGAAATTTTATAAAACTAGTACAGAGTTCCCATATATTCTTCACTCAGGTTCTTCTAATGTTAACATCTTATATATTACAACCATGAAGAATTTATAAAATCTGTGATATTAACATTTATGCAGTAGTAGTAAATGAACTATAGATTTCATTTGGATTTCACTGGTTTTTCCACTAATGTCCTTTTTCTATTCCAGGATTCAATCCTGGATACCAATTGCATTATCATGTTTTCTTAGTCTCCTTCAAGCTGTGAGAATTCTTTAATCTTACTTATCTTTTATGTTCTAATACTTTTGAAGTGTACTGGCCAGTTCATTTCTACAATGTCTCTCAACAAGGATTTCTCTAATTTTTCTGATGATTAGATTGAGGTTATGCATTTTTGTGAGAATGCTACAGAGGTGGTGTTGTGCCATTCTCAGTATATCATATTAAGGGTTTTATCATGCCTTTATGTCTTATTACTGATGATATTAAATTTGATCACTCAGTTAAGGTAGTGCCTGACGGTTTTTTCCACTGCAAATTTACTACTGTTCTCTTCTTAGTAATAAATATCTTGGAGAAGTTACTTTGAAACTAAAAATATGCTGTTTCTCCACAAAATTTTGCCCACTGGTGTTAGTATCCTTTAGATCTTATCAGCAATAATTATTACTGTGGTTTTCTAATAATGATTTTCTATTATCTACTTTTTATGTACATTGATTAATTATATTTTTTCTGTAAAGAAGATTTGTTCTTTATTCAGTTATTTATTTACATTAGTATGAACTCATGGATATTTTATTCTATGAATAACAATAATATTGTTATTTATTTTATTACTCAAATTATTACACTCACAATGTAAGGCTTAAAAATTAAGACCTAATATTTTGTGCTGCTTTGACATCTGGTAAAATTAGGAGGGCCTCAAATGGCCTAAGTGCAAGTTACCCTCCTTACTCTGTACTTTCAGATATGTTCCCTAGCCAAACAATTCTCCTTATCATGAGGACCAGGCATCATTTGTACTTATTGCTGGGTAGCAAGTTTCAGTTCCTTGACAGCTCATGGAGTTATTCAGACAATCCAAACATATTTTCCTGCAAGAACCAAGGACCATCCGATTGTCTTCAATATTTCAAAACCTTCCTTCCATAGCCCCTGCTTATTCACTTTGTTTCTGAGTACAATAACACCCCTGTGGCTTTGCAGGATGTGCAGTGTCCTATTGTCCAGGGCTGTGAAAATATGTAACTAATAAACTGTTATCAATATCATTTGTTCAGTGCCATATGTCACATATTCAGTAATAGCCATAACCCTTTGGCAAGAATCTCTCCCTCATTATTGGTGTGGAGAGGAGGAGATAAAAATAGCATTTAAGTCCTTGGGAATTGCTAATATCTAAATGCTTGCACCCCACCAAAATTCATGTTGAAACCTAATCCTCATTTTGGTGGTAATAAGAGGTGGGGATCTGTCCTCATGAATGGGATTAATCCCCTCATAAAAGAAGCTTGAATATGCTTTCCACCCCCTTCCAACATTGGAGGATGCATTTACTATTGTTCTCTTTTAACATTATCTTTGAAGCAGAGAACAAGTTTTACCAGACATTGGATCTGTTGGTGCCTTAATCTTGGATTTCCCGGTCTCCAGAACTATGAGCAACAAATTTGTATTGTTTATAAGTTACTCAGTCTAAGGTATTTGTTGTAGCAGACTGAATAAACTAAGACAGGAGTTATTTTAGGTTGATGTCTTTACCCTTTTGAAATGGAGAAGTGAGTATTGCTTCTTTCACATTTACTTCCTGACTTCAAGCTGTACTATAAAGCAATAATAGTTAAATCAGCCTGGTATTGGTACAAGAACAGAAGCATCAATATCTGGAATAGATCTGAGATACCAGAGATGAAACCTTCAGTATACAGTAACCTAATCTTCGATAAACCAGACAAAAATATACAATGGGGAAGAGAATCTCTCTTCAATAAATGGTGCAGGGAAAACTGGTTAGCTACATGCAGAAGATTGAACCAGGATCCCTAACTCTCACTTCTCACAAATATTCACTCAAGATGGCTAACAGATTTAAACCTAAGACATGAAACCTTAAGAATCCTAGAAGAAGATGTTGGGAATATCCTATCGGACATTGGTCTAGGCAAAGAATTTTTGAGGAAGACCCCCAAGGCAATAGCCACAGCATCAAAACTAAACAAATGGGATCTGATCAAATTAAAAAGTTTCTGCACAGCCAAGGAAACTATCATTAGAGCAAATAGACAACCCACAGAATGGGAGAAAATATTTGCTCTCTACACTTCTGATAAAGGTCTAATAACAAGAATCTATCTAGAACTTAAAAGGATTAACAAGAAAAAAATCAAACAATTCCATCAAGAAATGGGCAACAGAAATGAACAGAAACTTCTCCAAAGAAGACAAAATAATGCCCTGCAAACATATAAAAAATGCTCAACATCTCTAATCATCAGAGAAATGCAAATCAAAACCACAATGAGATACCACCTAACCCCAGCGAGAATGGCATGTATCAAAAAATCTCAAAACAACAATGCTGGCGAGGATGTGGAGAGTCAGGAACACTGTTACACTGCTGGTGGGACTGCAAATTA
Organism: Cheirogaleus medius; assembly: GCA_008086735.1. Classification (NCBI taxonomy): domain Eukaryota; kingdom Metazoa; phylum Chordata; class Mammalia; order Primates; family Cheirogaleidae; genus Cheirogaleus; species Cheirogaleus medius. The sequence goes on from VBSM01003151.1 coordinate 11,389,718, forward strand.
GTGCAACCTTTGTGGA
>VBSM01003151.1:11389833-11411641 GCA_008086735.1 Cheirogaleus medius
TGTGAATTCTTTTAAGTTCTAGATAGATTCTTGTTATTAGGCTTTTATCAGTGGCGAAAAGAGCAAATATTTTCTCCCACTCTGTGGGATGTCAAAATCAAAAGTTTTTTTCCTATAGAGAATTACACGGTTTCCAAAGTTTCGGCCCTAGTAATTCTGTGTTCACTGTAATTATTTTCATATTCCTTATAATGATCATTGTCAAAGGATGATTGTAACAGTAACACCAAGTTCTAACTTCTAATAATGTACCAGACATTATTATTGGATAGATTCTACTAACAATCGTGTTTAGAACACAACATTAGGAATTTCCTGTGTGTATTCCATTACTCTGCCAGATTCTAGAAATATATTGCAGCCTTAAACACGTGTGTTTTCTTTTTGGTTTGTTTGTTTATTTATTTTTTAAGCTAGGGCTTCATGTGGCTGAGATATATACCTGAAAATGAAATTCCATCTTATAAAGGGATAATAATATATTATGAAAAGTGACTACTATGTAATAAAATATAACATAAAAACATTCATTTTGTTTTGATGGGAGGGTTACAGGCATTATTTTCTACCATTTAACTAGTTTTTTAATAATGGGCTTATATGTTATAAAATAGATGTGATTGAAAAACACAAACATAGAAAAAAGTATACAACAAATAGAAGTTGTTCCCTTAAAGCTGTCGTCTTAGAAAAATACACATTTTCCAACAATTATGCTATAACTCCAAGCTTTTTTTGAAAAAAGAAATGTCTTCAGAGTAAGTTTATAAGCCACATAAAAATGTGACCACTATTTTAACAGTCACAAACAATTGTTTAAAATCAAAGTTATATTCCCAGGCTCAATTACCTAGTTTATTCACAGCTTTGGTTCCAAATTTTGGCTGCTTCTGAAAATAAATGTGACACACAAAAAAATGTGTTACCAGTCAGTCTATTCAAATAACCTGGGAAAGACTCCGTAATTTCAGCTAGTTTCTAAGACACTCCAAGTTTTTCTTACCATCTGGAATCTAGAAATTTGCATACCATTGTCCCCTCAATCATACATCTAAGATTAGAACACTTTCCTTTTTAATGTAAAAAGGTAACAAAGAAGTTCACATACATTTTCTGAGACTATGAACTCATTAGAATTGAGATTACTGATTATTGATTTCCTCATAAACTATCAATCTTCCTTCAACATACTGCTTGACATATAGTATGTGTTGAGTAAATGTTTATCTAGAAAGCAATAATTATGTGTATAAATGATAATGTCCCTTTAGATGCTGATTTCTAACATTTATCGATAGCACTAAGGATCAAAACACATGGAAGTCTTTCATTTGATTTACTATTATTCCACTGGCCTAATGACCCCTTATCACAACTAAATGGAAGTTTGTATTATAATTTATACATCGCTTGAGTTGTTTCCACATGTTTACAATTGTGAATTGTGCTGCTATAAACATTTGAGTGCAGATGTCTTTATTATAGAATGTCTTTTGTTCCTCTGGGTTAATATCCAGTACTGGGATTGCTGGATCAAATGGTAGTTCTACTTGCATCTCTTTGAGGTATCTCCATATTACTTTCCACAGAGGCTGCACTAGTTTGCAGTCCCACCAGCAGTGTATGAGCGTTCCTGTCTCTCAGTATTCCCAACTGTCCATCAATACATGAGTGGATTAATAAAATGTGGTATATGTATACTATGGAGTTCTACTTAGTCACAAAAAACAATGGTGATCTAGCACCTCTTGCATTTTCCTGGATAGAGCTAGAGCCCATTCTGCTAAGTGAAGTATCACAAGAATGGAAAAGCAAGCACTACATGTACTAACCATCAAATTGGTATTAACTGGCCAACATTTATGTGCATATATGCTAGTAACATTCAACATGTTTTGGGAAGAAGGGAGGTGGAAGGTGGGGATGGGTATATACACACCTACTGGGTGCGATGCACACCATCTGGGGGATGGACATGCTTGAAGCTCTGACTCTGGTGGGCCAAAGGCAATAATATGCAACCTAAACATTTGTACACCCATAATATGCTGAAATAAAAAAATTACACACCAAAATTATGTTTCATTTACATTATTTGATTCTACTCATAGCCCTTTGATGTAGTTACTTTTAAAAGAAAAAACTTCAAGCAAATTATATTTAGCAGACTTTATTTGAGCAAAGAACAATTCATTAATCAAGCATCCCTCAGAACCAGGAGAGGTTCAGAGAGCTCCACCCAGCAATTGTGGTCTGGCAGTATTTGTAGACTGAAAAAAAGGAAATGCCATACAAAAACAGCTTGATTCAATACAGATTGGCATTTGCCTTATGTGGACTTGGTCTGTTCAGTTGGCAGCCTATCATTGGCTAAAGCTTGGCTGCTGTGATGCTGTGATAGGTTAAGACTCAGCTATCTGTTACAGAATATACTGTTAAGTAAAGTTGCAGTTTGTTTACATACTAAGTTAGGCAGCAGTTTGCTACATATGGAGGCTACTTTAGGCCAAATTTACTTTAATTTTACATTACTTCTGCTAATTCTATATGAAAAATAATGAAACTAAAACATGAGATGAACTCTTGCATATAGCCTCATGGTTAATAAGTAGTAGAATTAGATTTAAATCAATATATTTGGCCCCCTCATACAGTGTACCCTTCATTATACCAACTGCATGCTCCCTATAGTTCACTTTTCCCTTATTCCTAATATCTGACATTTTAGACCAATCTGCACTGGGCTGCAATGAAACTTGTCTGTGAAAAAGATCACTTCTGTTACTCCAACTAAGTAAAACAATAAATAATCCCTTTCAAAAAAAAATCTGACTTCTTTCCCTGAGCAAGATAAACTGTGATTTTTGGCCCTGAATCCAAAATATCAGTTAGAACCCCTATTCACTAGTTTTCTTTGGGAAACAAACTGATCTTCATAGTAGAGAGACTCCCTGTTAAATTAGCCTTCACCCCCTTTCCCTTCTACATGTATCCCTAGAAAGCACGGTAAGGACAGAATTTATGTCAACAGTATACATACAAATTTTTGGCCTAGTTCTGGTTTATGAAAAGGATGAGGAAACTGAGTATCTCTTAGGATGACTGACCATCCAGTTTGTCTAGGGTTGATGGGTTTCTTGAGATATGGGAATTGCAATGCTAAATGCAATGGTTTGGTTCAGAGCAAACCAGGATGGTTGGTAAATACCACCCATATACAAATTCAGAAGCATGAGACACTTTCAATAAAGTGATAGACAAGACAATGAAAAAGTAATCTATCTCCTAAACCAGATTGCAAATTTCTCAAAAGCCACAACCATGTCATATAGACCTACTTAAGCACTCAATACATTCTATATGATCACCAGGTTAAAGAGCTCAGAAGATTTTGGCAAACAAGCTATCTACCCATTGTCAAAAGAAAATTTTTGCAATTTAGGTGATTACCTGGGAGGATGAGTCTGAAAATGACATCTTCTTTTTATTTTAGTTTTATTGAGCTATAACTGACAAATAAAATTGTATGTATTTAAAGTGTACAACATGATTACTTGATATATGTATACCTTATGAAATGATTTCCCTAATGAAGCTAATTGAAACATCATTGATCACTTCATATAGTTACCTTTTTTGCGATAATTTTTAAGATCTACACTCTTAGCAAATTTCAAGTATAAAATACAGTGTTATTAATGACTATTGCCATGTTCTATATTAAGTCCTAATAAATAATATATCTGATAGCTGAAAAATTTTACACATTGACTAACATCTCCCCATTTGTTCCACCACTCAGCTTCTGAAAACCATTCTACTCTCTGTTTCTATGAATTTAATTTTTTTTAATTTTTAGATTCTACATATGTGTGATGCCATACGGTATTTGTCTGTCTCAGTTTGGCTTATTTCACATAGCATAATGCCCTCCAGGTTCATCCATGTTGTCACAAATAACAGGATATCTTTATTTTATGGCTGAATAATATTCTATTGTGTATGTATACACATACATCACAATTTCTTTATCTACTCACATATGAATGGACACTTAGGTTGTTTACATATCTTGGTCATTGTGAATAAGGCTGCAATGAACATGAGAGTGTAGGTATCTCTTTGAGATAGTGATCTCATTTCTTGACGATATATATCCAAAATCAGGATTGCTGGATCATATGGTTCCGGTCTCAAATTTTGATAAACCTTCATAATCTTTTCCATAAGGGCTATACAAATTTACATTCTCACAAACAATGTATAAGGATTCCCTTTTTTCCACATCCTTGCCAAGAATTTTATCTTTTGACTTTTTGATAAAAGCTGTTCTAACAGGTGTGATGTAATACCATTTTTTAATTTCTAAATTATTTTTATTTCAGAATATTATAGGGGTACAAATGTTTATGTGGTTTTGATTTGATTTCCCTGGTAATTAGTGATGCTGAGAACTTTTTCATGTACGTCTTGGACATTGAAATGTCTTCCTTGGAAAAATATCTAATTTTTTGCTGTTTTGTAGTAATATTTTTATTTAGTTTTTATTATAATTGACATATTAATTTTACATATTTGTGGGAAGCAATATGATACCTCAATGCATTATACTATGCATACATGCATTATACTATGCATACATACATGCATAGTATAATGATCAAATTGGGATAATTACCATATCCACAACTTTAAACATTTATCATTTCTTTGTGCTGACAACGTTCAAAATCTTCTCTTCTACCTATATTGAGATGCACACTGAATTGTTATTTGCTATAGTCATGCTACTGCGCTCATTTTTTAATCAGGATTTTTTGTTTCTATGAATATAAATATTTTTTCATGTTTTCTTTTAATATACTCCAAATCTATTCTTTATGTTTAAATCTTTGAGCCATCTGACATTTATTTTTCAGTAAGAAGTAAGGTAGGAATCCAGGTTGGTTTTTCTCTTTTTCCCTCTAAATGGATGGTCAGTGATCCTAACATCACTTATTGAAAAATTTATTTTTCATCATTTTTTTGAAATACTATATTATATACACAATTTTCATATTTACTTGGGTCAACTTTTGAACTCTTCTGCTCCATTGATCTGACTATCTATTCATGTGCCAGTACCAAACTGTTTTACTTACTGTGCCTGCCAAGTACATTTTAGTATCTCATCTGGTGAGGCCTCCCTTGTTACATTTTTTTCCCAGAAATTTTCTTTACCCATTCTGTACTGATTTATATCTTAAAAAATATATCTCCTTGATCTCCTTGATCCTAGAGTAGTCAATGTTTTATTCACCTCTGCTTCACCCTGCTAGTGAGGGAGGGAGTCCTGCCTAGGGTTATGTGGATGGTTAAAAACAATACATCCAGCAACTGACAGATTAGATCCCCAGCAGTTTACTAGTCACATATGTTCAGAGCCTGGGGGAAGAGGACACTGTGCCGTGAAGGGCCACACAGTGTTGTATTCAGGAATAGAGTGAACAAGCAGGAGCTGTGGAAGGCAAGCTTTGTAGTAGCAAGAAGATGTACCATGGTTCTTGTGGGAGTATGTGATTGGCTTATTGAACAAGTCTGTCTAGGAGGAAACTGAAACCTGTAAAAGCGGGCACTGTGCCTGGTCCCTGTGATAAGGAGGGTTAACTAGGGGACCTCATCAATGGAAGCATCTGGGAAGGGGAACTTGTAGTTAGGGCATTTGAGGCCCTTCAAGTTTTCCTCAGATGTCAAGGCTCACATAATATTGGGCTATATTTATAGTCCTATTACCACAATTGACCCGTTGAAGCCTTGACATCAATTTAAAACTTGGTAAGGATTGAAACTTTTAGGGAATAGGAGAAATACCTCCCTAGGAATCAAAGCAGGCATTTGACCAGGAGGGAGAGGGCCACAAAGTGAGATAATTCTTAGCAATGTCCCCCTTTATGGCCAAGGAAGGCAATTAAGGTCCACATATGGCATTGGTATAGGGAGTGCCTGTCCCTGGGGGCATAAATTTAGACTAATCAATGCCTGTGGCACTGACATCCAGCATGAGGTTCATGCGACATTTTCTAACTTAAATATGAATTCTTTGAGGAGCCTATTATGCCTTAGTGAAATCAGCTGCCACGGACCTATAGGTAAGGTAGAAGATCCATTGAATTCCTTCTTCAAGAGCCAGCATTGTGTATTCCGAGAAGCAAAATGAGTACCTTTGTCACTATCAGTAATGGCTAGAACTCCAAAGAGGATAAGGAGTATACTGATGAGGCCTTATAATGTGGCTTTAGTAAATGTAGAGACATCTGTTACTTTGATTTATAATTTGGATATGTGTAAAGCAAGAGCTTCCCAGAGTTCTTTACCCTTAAGGTGGCAACTCTTAGGCAATGGCCCAAGAGTTTGTAAAAATGTACAGATGAGGCCATTTGCTGGCCAGAGCATTCTGTGCTATAGTGACTGTCTGACAATGTGGCCAATTAGGCTTCACTCTTTATCAGGGACATTTGGTTAAGGGACAAACAACAACATTCCACTGAGCTCCATTGTGTATGATAATGGCAACATCAGCTGCAAAGTATATAAACTCCTGTTATTCACTTTGTTAATCCCAAGGGGCTTGACATGTAGCCAAAGGTTTTGGGAGAGGGAAATCCACCTTCAGGAACATACTATTTGACAAAGGACTGAGGACAGGGGAGGCCAATGGGTGGTGTATGCCAAAGGGCCCAGGTGTGGCTTGATTGTGTAGCAACAGGACTTGGTGGCTGTGCTGAGCTTGTGTGGTGCCACTTCTATGGTCCCAGGCATAATGGGCAGCTGAGTACATAGTGTCATAGGCCTAGAATCTGTGAAAGTCTCTACTTCCGAAAAAGTGTAGTATGTGGCCAGCAATTCTCACTTCAGTGGTAAATAGTACAGGGCTGAGAAGTGCAACTTCTTGCATTAGATGCCCATGGGCTATTTATGGCCATGGTAGACAGTCTACAAAATCCAGGAGACATAAGAAGAGGTTGCTAAAGCCTCAACAATGTAGGATTCTCTGAGGGCCCTAATAAGAGTGGCCTGTTGATTTCAATTTAGACAGATTCTAGAGCTTTTGGTTGGAGGAGATCTCACTCAAGATAGGCCCATGTTTGCCTGTGGAGGAGGGCTATCTGAGATTCAAAATCTGGCAATCTGGAGCAGGCCTTGTTCCTCTCTGCCCTCCCCTGCTCTATGGTTTTCCTCCAGCTTCTTCCTGCAGGCAAGAGCTGAAGCCAGCTGAGCTCCCCCACAACTGTGATGCAGGCCATGAAGTTCCCTGCCCAGGATCCCAGCCTGAGCTGACAGCATGACCCTCCTGTGGTAGGGAGGGGTGCCTTGTGAGCATGCTGCAGCTAGGATCCACACTGCAGTCTCTTCCCTGATCTACCCATGTGAGCTCCCTTGCCTCCCCAGGCTAATTCTCAAATTTCACTCTGTGCTCCTGAGCAATGTGATTGAGACCCGGGGATACAGAATCTGGCCTGTGGGCCCATCCCTGGGTCCCTGAAGATCAATCCCTGACCATGCCAGGGAAAGCACACTGGTCCCCAGTTGCCCACAGGTTGATCAAACAGATTCAGTGTCCCTCCACCTCGGGGCATGCCTCACTCTGATGGAGTTGCCAGGCAAGCAGCATCAGGGAGGGCCAGCACACAGGGAGCTCAGAATCTGAGCACCCCTCAGTCTGCTGCAGAACCCCAGGAGGAAAGGTCTGAGCCCCACTCTCTGTGGAAGCCTCAGTGTGTTCGTTCAATTGTCTCTCTTGCCAGCTGTGGATGGGGGAGGCAAAGGAGAGTAAATAGAATCTGAAAGAAGGAAAGCTAGCACTCTAATTGGGTCCATCCCATGCTCTGTGAGGCCACACACCCAGAATGTCCAGGTTCTGGAGTCACGCAGATCACCTGGGACCCACTGGACCCCTGTGGCTCCTGCAGTCTGGGCCTGAGTTGGGAAATGTCTATGTGGGAATGAGCAAGACAAAACCTGAGGAGTTGAAGCCCCCTGGGGAGGACAAAGGTGCAGTGGGTAGAGAAGCAGTATATGGTGCCTGCTATCCAAGCTCGGATCTGTGGAGATGGGAAGCGCCCCAGGGGGTGTTGGGAGCCCAGTGATCTGTCCACAAGAAGCTCCCAGCTCACTGGTGGCAGCAGCATCTGGGCTTTTGTGGGCAGAAAGTCTTTCCAGCAGCTTGGGAATCCACTAACTGTCAAAGATGCAAGGAAGGGAGAAACAAACTGCTCTACCTACCATTCTCACTGGACACCAAGACTCTTGGGGGTTGATCTCTGCCAATACCCTGCTCCTTCCCATTCTGTTCTGCAACTTCTTCCCATGGAGTCTCCTGAAGGTTCTGGCACCCTTCCCTCAGATTCACCCCTGATCTCTATTTTTCAGTTTGTTCATTTTTCTTTTTCATCTAAAACTTCTCCTTCTTACTGAGACACTCTGACGTCTGGTGTCTCTGGTCTCTAGAACAAACCAATTACAAGCAATGAAATTGAAGCACAATAAAAAAAATCTTCCAACAAAAAAAGTCCCAGACCAGATAGTTTCACAGCCAAATTTTATCAGAACTACAAAGAAGAATTGGTACCCATACTGCAGAAATTATTTGATAACATTGAGAAGGAAGGAATCCTCCTCAACTCATTCTACGAAGCCAGTATCATCTTGATACCAAAGCCAGGAAAGGACACAACAAAAACAAGGAAAAAAAGAAAGAAAAGAAAAGAAAACTACAGACCAATATCCTTTATGAATATAAATGCAAAAATTCTAGCAAACTGAATTCAGCAGCACATCAAAAAAAAAAAAAATCCACCATGACCAAGTGGGTTTCATCCCAGGGATGCAAGAATGATTCAATATAAGTAAACCCAAAAATGTGATTCACCACATAAACTGAACCAAAAAGAAAGATCATATGATCATCTTAATAGATGCAGAAAGAGCATTGAACAAAAGTAAGCACCCTTTTATGATAAAAACTCTAAACAAAATAGGCATAGCTGGGAGCTTCTTGTGGACAGGTCACTGGGCTCCCAACACCCCCTGGGGCACCTCCCATCTCCACAGACCCGAGCTTGGATAGCAGGCACCATATATTGCTTCTCTACCCACTGCACCTTTGTCCTCCCCAGGGGGCTTCAACTCCTCAGGTTTTGTCTTGCTCGTTCCCACACAGACATTTCCCAACTCAGGCCCAGACTGCAGGAGCCACAGGGGCCCAGTGGGTCCCAGGTGATCTTCATGAGTCCAAAATTATAAAAGCCATATACAAAAACCCACAGCCATCATCACACTGAATGGGGAAAAGTTGAAAGCATTCCCACTCCGAATGGGAACAAGACAAGGATGCCCACTGTCACCACTTCTATGCAACATAGTGCTGAAAGTCTTAGCCAGAGCAATCAAGCAAGAGGAGGAAATTATGGGTATCCAAATGGGGAAAGAGGAGGTATAACTATTGTTCTTTGCTGCTGATGTGATCTTATATCTAAAAATCCCCAAAGATTCTACCAAGAGAATCCTAGAATTGATAAATACATTTTGCAAAGTATTAGGCTACAAAATCAGTGTACACAAATCAGTAGCATTCATATACACAAACAGTTGAGCCAAGAATCAAATCAAAGTCACAATACCTTTCACAACAGCTAAAAAGAAAATAAAATACCCAGGAATATATTTAATTAAGGAGGTGAAAGATCTCTACAAAGAGGACTACAAATCACTGAGGAACGAAATGGCAGATGATGTAAGCAAATGGAAAAACATATCATGCTCATGGATCAGCAGACTCAACATCATTAAAATGTCCATACTACCCAAAGTGATTTATAGATTCAATGCAATCCTCATCAAAATATCAAAGTCAGTTTTTGCAGATCTAGAAAAAATAACTTTATGCTTAGTTTGGAACTAGAAAAGAGCCCACATAGCCAAAACAACCTTAAGCAAACGGAACAAATCTGGAGGCATCACTTTACCAGACTTTAAGCTATACTACAAGGTCGTAATAACCAAAACAGTATGGTACTGGCATAAAAATAGAGACATAGACCAATGTAACAGTACCGATAACCCAGATATAAAGCCATCCACATATTGCCATCTGATCTTTGACAAAGCAGACAACAATATATGCTGGATAAAAAGAATCCCTATTCAATTAATGGTGTTGGGAAAATGGCATAGTCACATATAGAAGACTGAAACAGGATCCATATCTCTCACCACTCACAAAAATTAATTCAGCGTGAATAACAGACTTAAATCTAAGACATGAAACCATAAGAATTCTAGAAGAAAAGTTTGGGAAAACTCTTGTAGATATGGGCCTAGGCAAAGAATTTATGAAGAAGACCCTAAGGACAATCACAGCAACAATAAAAGTAAATAAATGGAACCTGATCAAATTAAAAAGCTGCTGCAGAGCCAAGGGAAAAATCAACAGAGAAAATAGACAGCCTACAGAATTGGAAAAAAATATTTGCATGCTCTACATCCAATAAAGGGCTAATAACCAGAATCTACAAGGAATTCAAGAAAATCAGCAAGAAAAAAACAAGTAACTCCATTAAAAATTGGGTAAAACACATGAATGGAGGCTTTTCAAAAGAAGATAGACTAATTGCCAATAAATATATGAAAAAATGTTCAATGTCATTAATCATCAGAGAAATGCAAATCAAAACCAAAAAGAGATGTCACCTAAACCTAGTGAGAATGGTTTTTATTAAAAAGTCCTAAAACAATAGATTCTGGCATGGATGTGAAGAGAAAGGAACAGTTATTCATTGTTGGTGTGATTGCAAACTACTGTAACCTTTATGGAAAATAGTATGGAGATTCCTCAAAGAAATAAAAGTAGACCTACCATTTGATCCAGCAATCCCACTACTATGTATTTACCCAAAGGAAGAAAAATTATTTAATCCAAAAAACAGTTCCACTGGAATGCTTATTGCAGCATAATTCACAATCATAAAGAACTGCAATCAATCCAAGTGCCCATCAATTCATGATTGGATTAATTATATATTTATAATTTTATATTGATAAAAGTTTTATATAGACAATTTATATATGATTATATAATTTATTTATACACATACATGGCATGGAATACTATTCAACCATAAAAAATGAATTAATACCTTTTGCAACAATATGGATGGAAATGGAGACCATTCTCCTAAGTGAAGTATCACAAGAATGGAAAAACAAACACCAAATGTACTCACTATTAAATTGGAACTAATCAATAAGCACTCAAGTTCACAAATGTACATAAAACTCAAGGGAAATCATGCAGGTGGGAAGGGGTAGGAGGGGATGGGAGAAATCATACCTAACTGGCACAATGTACACTATTTTGTTGATGGACATACTTACAACTTTGATTCAATCAATACAAAAGAAATCCATGTAACTAAAATATTTGTACCCCCATAATATTCTGAAATAAAAAAAATATAGGCCCACGTACAAGAAAGAGAATCAGTTAGATTAAGTAAAATTGTAAATGAGGAATTTGTTGCCTCCAGAATTCAAATGGGAGTAAAAGATGTTAGATTTAAATTAACATTGTGGGTGCTGAAATTGTCAATAGCTGTTTTATGATAGTGTCAGTGATGAAGCAGCCCATGGTTTACCAAATAATTTTCAGCAATTTAACAGAAATGGTGGACTTGCACTACATGTGAGGCAGTGGTACATTTCCTCTCTGTAAGCTCCTTTGTATTTATATGTCCTTAGTGAGTTTGTGAAATAAGCTTTCTCAGAGGAGGCTGTCATTAACATAATGTCATACCTGTGCTCTTGGAGAGAGGTGTATGCAGTTAAGATCTTGTCTGTATTGACAGTGTGCAATGGCAAGGTTGCTGAAATATACCATGGTTAGCCTGGTAAAGGAGTGTTGAGTCCTTTCAGAGGTGAAAGAATACTGCTGTGGAGAGGTTGTTGAAATAGGCACTATACAGAACATATTAGCCAAATCTATAGTAGCAAAATATTTACTGGTTACTAATTTAATGGAGACAGTAATTTCAGTAATACTGGGTGTTGGGTGTTGGAGCTTAATGGATGGGACCACAGTATTAAATGTGCAGCAATCCACTGTGAAGCACCACTCATTCTGTCTAGGTTTAAAAACAGGCCATTTTGGGCTGTTAAATAGAGAAGCAGTGGGGATAATCATCCCTTCACTAATTAAGTCTTTTATAATAAGTTTCCATCCTTGAAGTCTCTGTTTTAATTTAAATTGGGCCATACTAATTATTTTAGGCTAGGAAGGAGTATCTATGGGATCCCACTTTGTCAAGTCAATTTGTAAGTGCCAACTATTTTATTTAATTTTAATTATTGCTCATTGAGTCAGAGCATCTATGCCACTATGGACTATTTTAGGTCAATGGGCATTATGACCATAGGAAATTTAGGCAATAGTTTTGATGGTTAAGGTGAGGCATACCTATTTGTCCTCTAATTTTTATTTTGTAACTTTTATAAGATTACAGGGGAATCATGTTTAACTTTAGTGTATCCCCAGGTATAACTCTAACTTAAGCCCCAGTATTAAGTCCATGAAGGTTTGCCAGTTGGTGCAACTTAGAAAGTGTTAACAGTAAATTCAGAACCTATGTTGTACATGTGCAAAAGCCAATCAGCACCCTTTTATCTTTGCTGTTTATATTATTTTATTGAATTTTGGATTGCCAATTAGGTCAAATTGTTGATCTTTAATTCTTTTGTTTATTTTCTCCTCTAGTATACAGTTTTCTTTATTTTATCTTATTTTCTGTTGCTGTTGTTTGTCACTGAATATACTTCAGGGATAAGAGTTCTGTTTATCCTGCTCATATTTATAATTTTTTTCCTACAGAGAGCCTCAAATCAGCGTTATCAAATTTAAGGGCATCTCTATAGTAATGGTTGTATAGTTTAAGAAACCAGGGTTCAAGTTGGGTTTGAATTAACTCCTTCAATGTGCTACACGGTTACCATGGATTTTTTCCCTGTAACTAGGATTCAGAATTTTTGTTGCCATAGTGACATAGGCAGAAGAATACTGCAACAGAAAAGCACTGGGACCCTAACTCTGAGGTTTATGGCTCAAAACCATTTTCTGCTCAGGCTTCCTTCCTTCCTCCCTCCTTCCCTCCCTCCCTTCCTTCCCTTTTTCCTTCCTTCCTTCTTCCCTCCAACCCTCCCTTTCTCCTTCCTTTCCTCCCTTCCTTCCTTCCCTCCCTGTCTCCTTCCTTCCCTCCTTCTCTCCTTCCTTCCTTCTCTTCCTCTTTCCTTCCTTCCTTCCTCCATCCTTCCCTCCTTCCCTCCAACGCTCCCTTTCTCCTTCCTTCTTTCCCTCTCTTTCCTTCCTCCCTCCCTCCCTTCCTCCCACCCTCCTTTCCTCTTTCCTTTCCTCCCTCTATCTCTCCTTCCTTATATCCTTCCTTATGTCCTTCCTTCCTTCCCTTTTTCTTTCCTTCCTTCCCTCTCTCCCTCCTTCCTTCCTTCTCTCCCTTTCTCTTTCCTTCCTTCTCTCCTTTCTTTTCTATCTGGAAAAATTCCCTCAGAATATTTTGGATTTCTAGCCACATAAAGTTGAAGCTTTAAGCTCTTGTTGTCTGTTCATGGTGTGGATATTGTGGGTAGTGACAAAAAAGGTGCAGGAGACTGGTAGCCCACTCGGCCAACAGTCACCTCTTCCTCCAGTCAGTCTCCCCAGGTTGAGGTCCACATCCAGTAAGTTTGTTTTGTCTATGGCCCAGTTAGGAGCCCTCAAACACCATAATTTCAAGATTATTAAACAGCAGTGCTAAACAAAGCCCAGGCACACTGGCTAGGGCTTTTACATTAGTAGAGCAGTTGAATTACCTGTGGTGGTATTTTGGGAGAAGCTGAAATCAAACGCTCTCCTTTTCCTTTTCTTTTAGTGCCTGGGCCACAAGTTGCCATGGGTTTCCACTTTGAGAGCCTGGAGATCTGGAGAACATATCATGGTAGCAAGGAAGCAGCACAGAAGAAAAGCAAGATTACTACCCTTACCCAAAAAACAATGACTATTAGGCAATCAAGGTGCAATGCTTACTTCTCCCTGGGGTGGTATTCTTCTTCCTTCCCCACAAAGGGCTTTCCCTGGGCCAGTCCCAGTGTGTAAAATCACAAACAATATTTGTACAGCTGCCCAAAACAGCCAGTGATGGTCGCCAACCCAACCTTTAGTAAGTGGGACTCAAACACAAACTGAGTAGGGCACAGTGTTTCCACCACCTTTATAGTCAGGAGCCTCAAAGACCATTGGCTTATCACAGGCTGAACCCAATGGCATGTAACTCTGGGGTATGGCCAGTTAACAAGTCTTATCTTGGGAATGAGAATATTTTAGTGTAGGTAAGAAGAAACGACAACATATGACCAAAGAGACAACAAAGTGGCTATTTGCAGTTCCTAAATCACCTGATAAGTCTTAGTCTTTTGATGAACTACAAATAAAAAACTGTTCTCCATCTCAAAAAAAAAGTGCCCTGCAAACCAAAAAGCAAAGCTTCCAGTAATTGCCAGTTCCGTTCCAGGCAGCCTTTACTGTATAAAGCTAACTGGGTATCATTGGTTTTTGTTTGGCCACCTTGTTCATGATGCTAGTTATTTTTTCTCATCTCATTTTCTCCCCATTGGTGAGGGTGTTTCTGCCTGACGTTTATGGGGATGGCCAAACTCATGACACTGATGCTCATAGATGAGATGAACAGCAGTGTGTTAGTTATGTATACAATCATACACCACATACATAAATACATTTCAGTTAACAATGGACCACACAGACAACAGTGGTCTCATAGATTATAATACTGTATTTTTTACTGTATCTTTTCTATGTTTAGATGTTTAGATACATAAATAATTACCATTGTGTTATAATTGCCTACAATATTCAGTACAATAGTATGCATACAGGCTTGTAGCCTAGGAGCAAAGGCTATATACCTTAGATGTGTAGTTGGCTGTCTCATCTAGGTTTGCATAAGTACACTCTGTGATGTTGGCACAGTGATGAAATTGCCTAATGACACATTTCTCAGAATGTATCCCCATCATTAAGCAATGTATAACTGTATTCACAGCCAATGGGAGGGTCCTAATGTGGCACCCAGGTCCACATGGGTTTTGCAGTCAGGAGTAGAGTGAACAAGCAGAGCCTGTAGTATACAGGCTTTGTAGTAAAAAGAGGATGGGATGACCCCTGGTTCCCACAGGAAGATGTAATTGGCTTGTTTGAACAATTTTACTGACTGATAGGAAACTAAATGCTGTAACTCAGGGTTAAGTAGGCACTTTGCCTGGTTCATACGATAAAGAAGATTGTTTTAATAGGGGACTTTTTGTGCAGGAACACAATGAGAAGAAGAACTTGTAGGTAGGCCATTCAAGGTCCTCTCAGATTCCCCCACATATCAAGGCACACATTATATTGAACCTTAATTTCAGGTCTTATATCATGGTCAAAGAGACACCTGGATATTTGAGATATTGTATGGGATTTTTATCCTAATCATAATGGAACTTTTATTTCTCAATCCCGTCCAGTGTAGTTATGGCTAATTCTTCCTAGGATAATTTCAGGCTAAAGCATTTACTGTCATATCTTATGCAAGTCTCACCTCCATAAATTCTGGTTCCAGAATTTCTATCTAAAAGTACTTTATAGGAACAATCTGGTTGTATAGTGTTGTAGGGCATTTGTCTTGGGGTGGCATTTGCATATGCAGCACATTGTTTTGATTTTAAAAATATTTTTATTTGTGGGTAACATGACATATGTGAAGGGCTGAGATAATGGATGGGCTAAGCCTTCTCCTTGGCACTGCCACTACTTACCTTTCTTATTTCCAAAAAGCGGAGGAAGAAAATCCTGAAGCTGATTTTATTTTCATTATTTCCTTTATGTTGCTTAAAGTTTCAGTACAAAATCCCTCTGTCTTTACTCTTTAATTTACTTTCCTTTTTCATTTGCATCTCAAATCCCTATTTTCATCTATGAATATCTTAATCAGGTATAACTTGAAATTCAAATAAATACTTAAACCAAAATTTTTATGTCTGAGTGTCATTTTGGGGGCTCTCAGGTGGTCCTAGTAGACCAGCTTTCCCAGGGGTGAATTCTCCCCTTTGGTCTGTTATGTCAAAGATGAATCTTAGACACTGATGTTCAGGCAGTTTATTCTGGCAGCACTCTTATAAGATGGATAACAGGAGTAGGCTGGAGGCATGGGCCACATACAGTCAGGGGTCAGATGACTACTTGACCAGGAGGGTCTTCATTTGGAGACCATTTTCAGAGTTTGGGGAACTCTTCTCCCTTTCTTATACCTGTATTCAGTCCAGGCCAGTTACCAGGTGTTTCTTTCATAAAGGGAGTTTAACCTATTCTTGTGTTAGGTAAGCTTTGTATTAAGGTCATGAAAGTAACCTTAATACAAAGCTTAATCTGTGCTGAGGTGACCTTATCTACAGGACAACCAAAGTTTTTAGGTCCCATTGTCATAGAGACCCTGTAATCCCCAAGCTAGGTTGTATCATAGAGCTAAGTGACACATAGTATAGGTCCTGTGAGATGTTTGAGTAGGCCTGTGTCTATCAATCTTATATCCATGATATATCTCATAGCATACTACACTGAGGAAAAAGTAAACAGAAGTCCATGTACATTAGAATTTCACACAAGATAAACTGACTTTTTTAGAGATAATTATATCCTCCCTGTTATTTTACAAATTTAAAAAAACCCTAAGTCTCAGAGAAAAGAAAAAAAAGTAAAGCAACTTCCCCAAGATCATACACTGGTGGAGTTTGAATTTGTCTATTTCTAAAGTCCATGTTTTTTGGCTATCCAGTGCTGACTCCACACAGTAGGTACATTGTGGGAAAAAACAGGCCAGATTTGACACAGTTCTTTGAGACAAAAAGACCAGTCACAAGAGAAAAAAACTGATTGAAATCATGGGTTATTTTTCATTGTTTTTAAAATAATGCCTTTTTGTGTGTTTCTTGCATGAAGAGGAAGGCCCAGAAAGCCCTTTTATCTATTCATTAACTTATTAGCATCAATAGAAACCTTTTAAACCATGACTAGTACAGTCCGTCTTCCACTTCTCTGTTGTGTTAAAAGCAGCATGATACTGGAATAATGGAAGAGGGAGAGGCTGAATAGATGTTTTCTAGAGAATTGATAGTCTTGAGTTTTTTAATACTGATAATAACATCAATTCCTCCATTAACTCCCAGCCCACACACATTTACAGACATGTCCATATAGATCCCACTGTGTCTTGTGTTATGACCTGCCCTTTCCAAAACCAGAGCACTTCAGTAAATGCTTATTTGTAGATTGAGTGAGGTCAGGTTGTGATAAAGCACATATTTTGTGAATTCTCCTTTCCTGAGATCAGACTGTGTTTCAAATTACCAGTTTATCATTTTCATATATATTAAAAAATCATCAAACATGCCTTAAAGTCATGCTAAAGGGTCTGATTAGCTAAAGATAGGTTATGTGTTATTTTACTCCCCCCAAAATATTTTCAAAGTACACCACTAATTTGAATCACTGAATAACATGACTCTCTGAAAATTAAATCAGATGGTTTTCCAAATCACTATTTTGTCTGATCACTGTATTTAGTGATATACACTGAGCATTTCTTGAGCAGCAGTGAGACATGTCTATTTTTCAAAACCACTGCATACAAATGACTGTATAAAGTGTCAAATTTTCTCAGAGATCTAGTATTTTTAAAGTTAATATAATTATTTATAAAAGGAAATCTAATCTAGCATTTTATATTATTCCTTATCTGAAGTCTAAATTCATTAAATTCTGGTGTTTATAGGTAGTGAAACTTCCTATAGGGTTAGAATTAATTACATATTCATTCAGCTAAATATGAGATAACATAGTAGTAGGTTTCATGAAAGAAATATAAATAATAGATTTATATAAGTTGAAAAATTATTCTGTGCATTTGTTTTGAAAGTAGGTGATGGGAAAAGATAGCTTTCTACTCCAGGTTAATATACAACCCTAGAGTGGAGATAAAAAAATATTTTGCCCTGTAGATATGCCTAACTTGTGCTACTTTCTTCTATAAATAGGCAATGATGGCAGAGGAGTCTGTTCAGGCAATATAGATACTACTCCGGCCAGTAACAAAGCCTATATTAACATATCTGCCTGATAGTTTCAAATCGTATCAAAGATTTTAAGGCCAAATAAAAGCCTTCATTACATGTCTCCAGGCAGATTCAATTCTGGGTATTTTTAGAAACTATTTCTCACCAGAATGAAAATGAGCAATCCTTCTTTATTTGCTGTGTTATTTGCTGAATTTAATTATATATTAAAATATACAGTATTCTCTCCTATTTTGAATAATCAGGGCATGCAAATGTGAAGGCTTAATCCTTACATTTTAACATGCTTATTGGAAGACAGGCAATGATATTTTATCTTACACATACCTGCCTGGGGGAAAACGTTAGATCTTTGACAATTAAGGGCTTCGGGATTTAGTTATTATACCATTAGGTAAGGGTAATTTTTATTAACTTATGCCAAATATGAAGGAAAATTGAGATCATATAAGATTATTTTACAAGTCTCTCTAGAACATATATTGTATCTGCATAATTCTCTACCCCCACACCACTCTCAGAGTCAATCTCTAAATAGCGATGGAGTCAGACAATAACTCTAAAGCAAGAATGGACCTTTCTAACCCCAAGCTAAATCAGATTCTCTTTATTTTTTGCATCTTTTTATAAGACCCAAGGCAATATATGATATTAACTTGTTGAACATTTATATATGTGTTAAACACTTACACTCATTATCATATTTAATGTAAACAACATTACCAAGTGTTTATAATGTCTATTATTTAATACCAACCCATAATTCTCTCTTATGAACACCAAGATGGTAGTGGCACTTTCCCCAGAGAGAGAGAGAATGATGTAGCAGAAAGATGATGTGCTTCTGTGGTTGGACAGACTAGGGTGTGAAAATTCACTCTACCACTTCTAGCAGTGTGACTCTGAATAAGTTATTCACAT
This sequence comes from Cheirogaleus medius, assembly GCA_008086735.1. Classification (NCBI taxonomy): domain Eukaryota; kingdom Metazoa; phylum Chordata; class Mammalia; order Primates; family Cheirogaleidae; genus Cheirogaleus; species Cheirogaleus medius. Next base: position 11,408,962 of record VBSM01003151.1, read on the forward strand.
TTTCTCATCTTGTGTCCTTATCTATTGAATAGCTGATAATGCCTCATCAGAATTGCGTGAGGACTACATGAAACAGCACATGCACAGTCTTTAGCACTGTGCAGCCGTCCTCAAACTACAGCCCACGGGACACATGCGGGTGTTTTTGCCCGTTTGTTTTTTTACTTCAAAATAAGATATGTGCAGTGTGCATAGGAATTTGTTCATAGTTTTTTTTATAGTCCGGCCCTCCAATGGTCTGAGGGACAGTGAACTGGCCCCCTGTTTAAAAAGTCTGAGGACCCCTGGATAGTATATAGCAGTTCCCCTCTCCCCAAACACCAGTTACTCTTCTTGAGTTCATATGATTTGTCTTACTACAGTGGTTTTCCATTATGTCATTCTCTTTGTAGAAATGAAAGATTAAGAGACAGGAATAGTTATAAAAGTACTAGGATAAAAAGTCAGGAAACCTGGATTCTAGCACTGGCTTTCTTATTAGCTTATTGCTGGACCTTGGGTAAGTAGTTAACTCTTAAATATTCCTATGTTTTCATATAAAGAGGTAGAATCACACTATTTCTAAGAGGTTTCCCAAATATTATATTATATGATTCTTCAAAAAATTCTAATAAATGAACTATTGATTAGGCATAGTTCATTTGTGACAGCAAAAACTAAACTCTAAATTGAACCATGTAAGAGAATACATTTAACTGGATTAGAGTATTTTTAAGAGGTAAAACTATTGCAACCCAAAAATATTCTGCAGAAATTAGAATCACATCTTATTCAAATATTTTAATTTTCTTAAAAAAACATAGACCTCTCAGCCTAGTTAAAAAGAAATATTCATTATCATGATTGTTCTTATATAAATTCATTTTCAGTTCACTTTCCACTGCAGGATCTCTGCACAAGTTTCTTCTCTCTCTTTTTTTTAATATGGTATCATTTTATTTTTATTTTTTTAAATTTCAGAATATTATGGGGGTACAAAGATTTTGGTTACATATAATGCCTTTGCCTCACCCAAGCCAGAGCTACAAGCATGCCCTTCCCCCATACAGTGCACTCCACACCCCTTAGCTGTGAGTTTACCTACCCACACCACCCCCTCCCACTTGACTGGCACCCGATGAATATTACTTCTATGTGAGCACCTTAGTGTTGATAAGTTAGTACCAATTTGATGGTGAGTACATGTGGTGCTTGTTTTTCCATTCTTGTGATACTTCACTTTAAAGGATGGGCTCCAGATCCATCCAGGATAATGTAAGAGGTGCTAGATTACCATTGTTTCAAATATCATGAAGGCACAAACATGATTACAAATTTCTCATTTTATAGGTGAGTGACTAAACTAGGATGCAGAAAAGTTAAATGAATTACCGAATGCCCACTCATGAGGGACAAAGCTAGAATAGAGCATAGTATTCTGATGTCAAAAATTCCATTTCCCCTACTGTCGTTTCATTATTACCTGCTCCCAGATTCCTGGACTAGTTTGCTTTTGATGAGCTCAGACATGTAATTTTCTCTCTTTAAAGTGCTGCTTCAATCTTTTGAGGGGAAAGGATATCTCTAGTTCAAATTCAGCCCAAATAACACCATCTCAAATGAGAAGATCACTTACCCCCACCCAACATGTGCACTACTTTACTTTCCAGTTGATAGTTTGGCACTTTGGGAAGAAAATTGATCTTTTACAGCCACTTAGTAACATATCTCAAAATCCTATAGCAGTGTTCTGCTAAATGGCATCTAGCTCATCTGGATGTGTTGAATTTCCAGATCATAAATTCCTAAAGGGCAGAGTCTATGATTATTTGGCTAACTTTATATTGCTTGTGACTGCGGATCTTTAATAAATACTATTTCATGGTAATGATGATGATGACAAGTTAATGCTCCTCAAAGTGCCAACCAACCAGTCAATTTAGTGAAAGTCAAACTGGTCGTTTGATGTCATAAAAAATCTAGTTACATGATTGGATGAATTATTCAAATTGCAGCTGGTTGCTTTTATGCTTCTATAGCTATAACATTAAAGTTCTTTTCATATTGAGAAGGGTTAAGAGAATGGTGCAATATAGATATTCATTAGTAGTCACTTTTATCACATCAATCAGAAACTATGAAAAAGTTGAGTAAAATTACTGTTAAAATTAACAAAATATAATCATATAGTGGCATGGAATCACAGGAATTTCCTTTAGGTAGACCTCCCAAGCCATGAATTTATGTCACCATATTTTTGGCAGATTAATGTCCTGGCTTAACTTCATTAATCATGGCCTGGCACAATTAGAATTACATATCCCAAGTAGAAGTTTTCCATGTATCACTTTTTGGCCTACATAATATTCAAATCCATATCAATGATAGGAAAATGAAATAGCAAAATAAATACTTGGAAGACACTAAGCAATGGCTATTGCCACCAACAGAATATTGAGAATCATCAGAATTATCTTCATGATTGCTTTAGTGTGCTTCTTTACTCACATATTAATATATACACAGCTTTTCAAAAAGAACAAAGTTGGAGGAGTTACTACCTAATTTCATGACTTATTCTAAAGATACAGTAATCATGAAAATTTAGTGTTTGTGAAAGTATAGGCATATAGATAAATGAAATAGAACAGATTCCAGATGTAGACTCACACATATATAGTTAATTGATTCTTTTTTTTTT
>VBSM01003151.1:11411741-11424113 GCA_008086735.1 Cheirogaleus medius
GGCCTCCCAGAGTGCTAGGATTACAGGCGTGAGCCACCGCGCCCGGCCAAATGATTCTTGACAAATTTGCCAAGATGACTCATGTGAAAAGTATGATCTTTTGAACAAATATGCTGGAAAAATTAGATAGACATATGAAAAAAATTGAACTTCAACCATGTCTCATATCATATATAAAAATTAATATGTGCCACAGACCCAAGCATAAAAATTATAAAATTTTTAGAAAATAATAGCAGGCAATCTTAGTAACCTTGGATTTGACAAAAATTTCTTAAAACAAAAAGCACGAATTAATAAAGAAAGCAATCAACAAATTACATTTCATAAAAATTTAAAGCTTTTATTCTTAAATATGCAATGAAACAGTTATGAGAAGGTAAACTATAGGCTGGGAGAAAATGTTTGCAAAGCAAATATCTGACAAAGAACTTCGATCTATAATACTTAAATAACTTTCACAACTTAATTGCTAGAATACAAACAAAATTAAAAATGGGCAAAATATTTGTGTTGCTAAATGAAGAAACTAAGATCATAATGTTAAATAATGCTTAATATGGTTAGCCATTAAGAAAATGTCAATAAAATACTACCACATACACATTGGAAAAGCTAAGAAAGACTGACAATACAAAGGATTAGTGAGGACGTAGAAATGAAAATACCAGAAAAACTGCTGGTGGAAATACAAAATTATACAACCACTTTAAAAACAGTAATTTCTTATAACATTAAATATACAGCTGCCATACAAATCAGTCATTCCACTCCCAGGTACTTTCCCAAAAGAAATAAAAGCATTTGTACACACAAAGATTTGTACATGAATGTTCGTAGCAGTTTTCTGTATAATAATCTCAAACTTGAAACCACCTAAATGTCTGTCAATAGATGAAAGATGAATAAATTTTGGTCTAGCAATATAATGAAATGCTACTAAGTAATAAAAATAAATAAGCTGATATATGCAACAACTTAGATTAATTTTAATTATCCTGAGCGGAAAAAAAAGCCAGAAAAAATGAGTATGTACTGTAAGATAGGATATTTATATAAAACTTTATAAAATGAAAATCAAACTAGGAAGCACATCAGTGATTGCTTTGGAAATGGTAGTTGGATTGGCTTGAGAGGGAAACATTACAAATGGGCACCAGGAAACTTTTGGGAGTAAACTATATGTTCCTTATCTTGATTTTGGTTATGGTTTATATATGTAAAACTCACCAAATTTTACCCTTTAAAAAATATATATATATAATATGGGTACATGTAGCAATCGAAGACAACATGGAAACGATTACAAAATTAAAAACAGGTGGGGTCTAGGAACAAATCTTGATTAAGTACAATATGTAACAAACAACTGAGTAGAGGAATATGAGCTTGCAAAGGAGCGGAGAAGAAATGGGTAGAGAGGCAGAAAAATAACTCACAGATAAGTATCGTATTGTAGAACCTAAGAGAGAAGAGCATTTCAAGAAGAGTTGAGTAGTTTGTTAACAGTAAATATTGCTGCTAAGAGGTCAAATAAAGTGGGAACTGTAAAGTTTACTTAGTGATATTGATGACTTCAGACTGAGGTTTATAGAGTGATGGGGCAGAAAGCTAAATTGGAGTTAGTGAATGGAAGACGAAGAAATGGAAACAGTAAATAAAAGCAATTTTTAAAGATTTTTGGCCTCATAGGTACAGAAAATAGAGATATAGAAGGAAGTTGCCAGAGAGAAAAGAAGAGCTATGAAAGGCTGCTTTTATTTTTTTGGAAGGAAAAAATTAGAATATTTATTAAGAATAGTATGCTAGAGCTGGCTCATGAGAGTCAACTTTTAAATTTTCAGGAATTTTGCAAGCCACTGTTAAACACAGCCATGTTAAAAAGTTATATAAACTTAAAACTAAGTAAATTACATTAAAACCAAGGTGATAAATATTCAAAACTAATTGTTCCATATTTAAATATATTAGATAAGTATACCCTTGAAATTATTTATATCAATTGTACCTGTATAGTAGAAATATTATATAATGGTTTGCTACTGCACAGCTTTTCTCAACTCTGTGTTTAGTAACATCATGTTGGAGGTTGAAATTGGCAATAGTGGGAGTATTTATACCACAGAAATTGGCAAATATTTCAAATAAGGGCTTGATTTTTGATTTTGTTGTTGTGGATTGTCTAAGAAGAGATAGAGAAAAATCTCAACAATGATGATTAAACTTAAAAATTGTGTCTGTGGCCATTCCATTGTGAATAGCAAAAAAAAAATTGAGGAAACTCTTTTTCTAGTGTTCAAAAGCTATTATTGTGCAATTCAGTAAAAAGGTCACTCTCATCATTAATGAACATGTTAACTTCTGACACCGTTTTTTTTTATCTTACTCATTGAGAAAAACAAAAATATCAACCAACATTCATGTCTGAACTACACTCATTTGTCAATTACAACCACAGGTTAGCCATGAATACACAAGTTTGCCAAAAACAGTGAAAGCTTTCAGTGAGAATCATTAATTATGTGCAATTTATGATAAAGAGCCTAGTATATTTTATTATTATTTATAAATTGTGTGCTATACAACCTTTATATCATAAAATATATAATACATTATGTACATATATGTATATATGCATTTTTCCAGATAGCCAATTATTGAGCATTTACTACTACATTTATACTTCAATAAAGCCATAATAAAACAGATCAGCAAAAGAAAAAGATCTACCTATTGTTTTTGAATGAGTATTCTCTGAAAATGTGAAAATAGACCTTGAAGAATGGACAAGAGAATGTGGCACTGAGGCAAGAGCCAGAACATAGATGTTAGATATATTTGTGAGTGATAGCAAATACAGCAAGGGGCATAGCCACAGCCAGGTTAGGAAAACATTGAATTTACAAACTTGGATCAGTAAAGTAGACTCATATCAGACCATAATTAAAACTCAAGTAGTTCAATTTATTTTTCATTCAATTAAGGTCCTGTAATAAAAATTATAAATACTTAATGTGTATCAGACACTGTGTTAAATGTTTTAAATATATTAATTTCTTTAAATATTTTTAAAATCCTTATGCAGTAGGTATTATTATTACTACCACCATTATATGGGAAGATGAAAGTGAGGCTGAAGCAAGTTTATTAACTTGCACATGTTTACAGATCTAGTTAGTGGAGGAGCAAGCATTTGAACAAAGTTTTGTCCAACTCTAGTGGTAAAGTTGCTAATGCACCTAACCACTATACACCACTACTTACCTCCAATGTAATCTTATATTATTAACCTTTTCTAAGGCTAAGTCAGGCTTTCCCAACAGAACATTAAACCTTATAAAGAAAGGAATCCTCAACACTAACCACATAGTTTAAGAGCATAAAGTGAACTTAACAACTCATTGAAAGACTAAATAATATAATTGAAAGAACAGAAATTTCCTGCTGGATATCAGGGTACAGTCAGAGATGATAAAAAAAATTACTCGAGCAGGTGGGGGGGAGGGGATGGGTATATACATATATAATGAGTGCGATGCGCACCAACTGGGGGATGGACACGCTTGAAGCTCTGATTTGAGGGGAGGGGGCAAGGGCGATATACGTAACCTTAACATTTGTACCCTCATAATATGCTGGAAAAAATACATAAATAAAAATAAAAAAAATAAAAAATAAAAATAAAAAAATACTGAGTTACTATGAAAAAAAAATTACTCACAATGGACACAAAATCCAAATTCAGAAGAAAGCTAAACAAGGAAAGCAATACATATCTGTTCTCAAGATTGTTCAGATACCATACTGTTCAATTCTAAGAAATGTCTGTCCTTCCTTTATATAAATTCCCTAAGTAGATTCTGCAATTTTGAAAACTCTATGTAATGAATTCACACAATTATAAATTAATGTCAATATTTTGGAGAATAATTTTGTAATCTATATCAAAATTTATAAAGCATATTTCCTTTGACTCAAAAAAATTTGTCATGCCAAATCTCACAAGTAGGCAAAATTATATATATATGTTCAGCAGCATTGTTTTAGTAGGGAAACGTTGGTGACAATATAAAAGTCCATCAGCATCAGAATGGTTAAATTAATCATGGTTCAATTATACAATGCAGCTATTAAAGTGTGCTGTAACATGATTTCTATTTATACTGCCATGAAAATTGTTGACGATATATCGTTAAGCAAATAAAACAATTTACAACACAACATGCATGTTATTGTCCCAGCTGGGCAAATAAGAAACATGGAGATTTGATAGGTTAGTTACATAGATAGATGGATATAGGTGCTTGTAGATCCTTGGAACCACCCTGAAAATATATACACATGCTAAAGTGGAGACTTCTGGAAAAAGGGCAGACTGGGATTTGGGACTATACTTACTTCTCACTTTGTTGTCTAGCTGATATTTTTTTCAACAGGAAAAAAACGAACATTTAGTTATTTAGAAAACACTAGCCTCAGCATTTCATTTTTGTCAGTGTCTGCATTGATAGCTAGGAAATCAGTGATCAATGATTTTTGGTAGGTTTGGTACACAAGGTAATGATGAAGAAAGCCCTGGGTTTACTTATTGTTTACAGAGCCAGATAAAGGCACAAAGTCAGTTTAGTTAAATACATATATAACAGGTTCTAGAACATTCTTTACATTTCCATATGCCACTGAGGAGCTCTATTTGAACACTGCAATAAAAGTGTAGAATATATGGCATGTTATAGAGTCACTAAATCTTTCCATTTCCATAAAGAATTGGAAATTATTTGCCACAGTGGTATATGGAAAGGTGAGGGAAAATCATAAATAGCTTCTTAAACTTAAAAAAATGTATATTAATGTTCAAACTCTGCTAACTTCTAACTTCACCATTGTTAGTGTGCAAAAATGAGAATAAGTCTAAATGTTTTTGACACATTTTGACAATTTTTACAATGCACATAAGCAGGCAGAAAAATAGCATCCTAGGAGAACAGATTCAAGTATAATGTAGGCTACCAAGCTGACATCGATAAAGTAATTTCTGGATGCAATTTCTCTTATTCTAATCTGGAGTCTCATAGTAATGGTAAAAATTGGCCCCCATCTTAATAGTAACGTTTGGTCTTTTAATTAAATACAGTTTGAGAAAATGACTCAGTTCCCTAGCCTTATGTATCACATCTGAGGAAATGAAAATAATTATGTTCTTGATTTAATACAGCCTATCTAGCTGACTGATTCTCTTTTTCCTGAACATTTTTGGTGGGAAACATAGGTGGAAGGTCAATACAACTGGAAGAAAAGATGAGAGTCCAGGGGAAGTGACACTGAAGATTGAAAGGAGAATGATTTCAAGGGAGGCACAGTGATAAAAGTTATACTTAAGTTTGGAAAAAACTGGTAAGAGACTTCTAACTGATAGCATTTCAAAAAAAAGCGAAAGAAAGAAAGAAAGAAAGAAAGAAAGAAAGAAAGAAAGAAAGAAAGAAAGAAAAACTGGTCCTTAACTAATAATTTGGATTTTCCAAAATAGATGAATAGGTATCTGTTGTTTTTTTCCATTCTGGTATGGTAGGTGGTCTCTAAAATAGCCCCAAAGATCTCTACCTTTTGGCATTAAACCCTGTGCAATCATTCTCCTTGAGTGTGGAATGGACCTAGTGACTTGATTCTAACAAATAGAATATATGAAAAGTGATAAAAGTGATAGGGAGTTACTTCTCCATATTAGGTCATAAAAAGACTCCAGCTTTCATATTGGTTGTCCTTTCTAGCCCTTGTTCATTTTCTTTTATACTCTTTCCTGGAGCCATTACTCTGGGGAAGCCTGCTGCCATATTGTGAGTAGTTCTGAGGAGAGGTCTAATGGCAAGGAACTGGTATCTCTGGCCAACAGCTACACAGGCAACCTTGGAAGTGAATTTTTTAAAGCCTGTCGAACTCTACCTGAGTGAGGTTGAAAGCAAATCCTCTCTCATTGGAGCCATGTTAGAGACCCTAAGTCAGAAGTACTCAGCTAAGCCAGGACCAGATCTCTGACCCACAGAAACTGTGAAGTAAATGTTTGTTGTTTTAAACTACTAAGTTTTAGGGTAACTTGTTAAAGCGGCAATAAATAAGTAATGTAGCTGTGAGTTTTCCTCCTAGAAAATTGTATTCTGTTTGAACTTTTACAAATCATCCCATTTTGCATGTATGGGGAGAGTGATTCCCTCTAATGTACAGCATGGTGACTATAGTTAATAATATTGTATTATATTCTTGAAATTTGCTAATAGAATAAATGAGTCTTAAATGCTTTCAGCACAAAAAAGGTGAGATTATGGATATAATTAGTTTGATTGCGGTGATCATGTCACAATGTATACATATATCAAAACATGTACACCTTAAATGTATATAATTTTTATTTGTAATTATACCTTAATAATGCTGGGAAAATTTTTAAAATTATAAGGGATGACTTTTTTCTCAAAATAAAAATATACATAACTCACTCCAAATGATTAGTTTTGTTAAATTCAATTTTCTTATAACAAGAATTCCTTAGGATGCATACAGTAACTCAAAATATGGTAATTAGGTCATAAATGGAAATATATAGACTATTATATAAATTTTACTGAGCTCTTACTGTATGCCAGACACTATCCAAAGTGCTTGTTTTTTACATGTATGACCATATTTAATCCTCACAAAAAAGCTAATTAAGTAGATGTTTTTCTACTCTCATTTTACACATGAAGAAACTGAAGCTGGAGAGGGATGGGGAATAAGCAATTTGCCCAAAGTCACATAGCAAGAATATTCAAACTAAGGTACTCAGAATCCATAGCTTAGCATCTCACAATAGTATGCCACCTCTCTTATGAATCTGTGTTCAACTGAGGGATTGAATTATTTGTATGTAGTGTTATGTTCTATTGGATCACAAAACAGAGAAATTTTAGATGTACACATTAAAAAGATGTACATGTTAAATAGATGTGCATGTTGAAAAGTATAAACCTTAACTTGCGGTGAACCAGAGATAGCCTAGGGTACAGTATAATTTGAGTGGTTAAGAATGAGGACTCTGGAATAGGAGTACCTAAATTCAAATCCCAACTCAGACAATAGCTATTTGTATAATTTAGGGGAAGTTACTTAACCTCCCTTAGATTCGTTTCATCAAATGGGAAATGGTGTCCATATTAATCCCTACCTCATAATGTTGTGAACATTAAATGAGATAATAAATGGAAGAGCTTAGAATAGTACTTGGGATACAGTAAGCAATTAATTAGTTGTTAACTATTATTGTGATGTTTATTACCAGCCATAACACAGGACAAAATAAAACAGAGAGATTTAGGTTCCATTCTTTCCAGAGGAAAACAACTATTCAATTAAGGGAGAAGTAAGGCTAAAGAAGAGAGACGATGAAAGAAAGTAACATGTGCTGATAACATACAATATGCCAAATGTTCTTTTAGGTTCTTTGCATACTTAATTTTATTTAACTCTCACAGCAGACTGAGTAAATATTATTCCTACTTAACAAATGAGGAAACTTTAATTGAGGAATTTATCCAAGGTTTAAAAACTGGCAAGTAACATAGTTAGCACAGCTATCAGGTACCAGCAGGTATTCAAATGAAGGTACATATGATTCTCTTTTGCCAAGAGAGATTTCTGAGTTTAGAGACCAAAGGAAAGGGGGAATTACCCCTAAACTGTGAAGTCATGGCCTGGACTTTAGTTAAGCGTAGGTGATCCTTTTATTCCATCTGTGCATATGTATCCAGTGCTTGCCTCATGCAAATTTCTGTGCAAGCTATACAGTTACTAGGCAGGGTTGTAAAAGTTGTGCCCTGCAAAATGTACCCAGCTAAGGGGTAAAGGGGAGCTGAAATATAGCCCATTATCCACTCACCAAATCTTGAACCTAAGGGCATACATTTACTACAAAAGAGACACTTTCCACCATTTTATACAAAAGTGAAATGTGGGAAAATAGAGGCTCCGAAAATATGGATATGAATGTAACCCAATCCCTGTAATCTACTAAAAAGTCGGATGGTGCCTAAATGATCAGATAGAAAGGACCTTAATTCTTTAGTATCTAAAAGAGTTGAGTAAGTGGGCTCTACCTGACCTAGAGGGTAGAAAAGCAGGGTCAAATTAAGTAAAATCCTGAAGATGAGGCAAGAGGTAAGCTGTACCTAAAAAGGTTTTAGATGCAGTAAGTGAGCTGTGATCTTGAAATTTAGCTGACTATAGCTCAAGATTGTTCACTCTATGAGATTAATTTCTTGCACTCTTAACCATTACTGCTAATTTAGTACAGACATACCCAGGAGATATGGTAGGCTTGATTCCAGACCATCACAATAAAGTGAATATCACAATACAGCAACTCACATGTATTTTTTTGTTTCCAAGTTCACATAAAAGTTATGTTTACACTATACTGTAGTCTATTAAGTGTGCAATAATAGCATTATAGTTTTTTTTTAAAATGTACACAACTTAATTAAAAATACTTTGTGGCTAAAAAATGCTAACAACCATCTGAACTCTCAGATAGTCATAACCATTTTGATGGTGGAGGATCTTGTCTTAACATTGACGGCTGCTGACTCATGAAGTTGGTGGTTCCTGAAAGTTGCAGAGGCAGTGGCAATTTCTTAAACTAAGACAACAATGAAGTAGGTTGCATAGATTGACTCTTCCTTTCACAAAAAGATTCTCTGTAACATGTAATGCTATTTGATAGTATTATATTTTACCCATAGTAGAACTTTTTTCAATATTGAAGTCAGTCCTCTCGAACCCTGCCACTGCCTTAACAAGTAGGTTTAAGGAATATTCTAAATTATTTTATGTCATTTCAACAATGTTCACAGCATTTTCACCAAGAGTAGTTTCCATCTCAACAAACCACTTAGCTTATCTATGAGAAGCAACTTCTCATCTGTTCAAGTTTTGTCATGAAATTATAGCAATTCAATCACATCTTCAGGCTCCACTTCTAATTCTAGTTATCTTGCTATTTCCACTCACATCTTCAGTTACTTCTTCAGATGAAGTCTTGAATCCCTCTCAAATTCACCCATGAGGAATCAACTTCTTCCAAATTCCTGTTAATGTTGATATTTGACCTCCTCCCATAAATTACAAATATCTTAATAGCATTGAGAATAGTGAATCCTTTCTAAAAGGTTTTAATATACTTTGCAGAGATCCATCAGAAAAATCACTATCTGTACAGCTATAGCTTTACACAATGTATTTCTTAAGTAATAATATTTGAAAGTCAAAACTATTCCTTGAACTTTGGACTACAGAATGGATGTTGTATTTGCAGGCATTAAAACAATATTACTCTCCTTATGCATCTCCATCAGAACTCTTGAGTGACCAGGTGAATTGTCAATGAGCAATATTATTTTGAAAAATGTCCTTTTTCTTTTGTTCCTGAGCAACAGCTCTTAATAGTGGGCTTCAAACATTCAGTAAATCATGCTGTATCTGATGTCCTTTCATCTAGGCTTTGTTGTTTCATTTATAAAGCACAGGCAGAGTAGATTGAGCATAATTTTAAGGGCCTTAGGATTTTTGGAATGGTAAGTGAGCATTGGCTTTCAGTTAAAGTCACCAGCTGTTTTAAATTCTAACAAAAGAGTCAGCCTGTCCTTTGAAGCTTTGAAGCCAGGCATTGACTTCTCCTCTCTAGCTATGAAATACCTAGATGGCATCTCCTCCCACTAGAATGGTGTTTCATCTACATTGAAAATCTGTTGTTTAGTGTAGCCACCTTTATCAATTATCTTAGCTAGATCTTCTGGATAACTTGCATCAGCTTTTCCATTAGCACTTTCTGCTTCACCTTGCACTTTTATGTTATAGAAACAGCTCTTTTACTTAAACCAACGTCTGCCAGATTCAAACTTCTTTTCATAGATTCCTTACCTCTCTCAACATTCATAGAATTGAAGAAAGTTAGGGCCTTGCTTTGGACTAGACTTTGGCTTAACGGAATGCTGTGGCTGCTTTGATCTTCTGTTCAGACCACTAAAACTTACTCCATATTAGCAATAAGTTTGTTCTGCTTTCTGATCATTTATGTGTTCACTGGAATAGCATTTTTAATTTTTTTAAGAACTTCTCCTTGACATTCACAACTAGGCAAACTGTTTGGCACAAGAGGCCTAGCTTTTGGCCTATCTTGGTTTTTGACATACTTTCTCACTAAACTTAATCATTTCTAGCTTTTGATTTAAGGTGAGAGATGTGTAACTCTTCCTTTCACTTGACAACCTAGAAGCCATTATAGAGTTATTAACTCACCTAATTTCAATATTGTCTATTCTCATGGAATAGGAAATGCCAAGGAGAAGGAGAGAGACAGGCGAACAGCCACGGAGTGCAGCAGTCAGAACACACAACATTTATTAACTTCATAGTCTTATATGGGTAAAGTTCATGGTGGCCCCAAACAACTACAATAGTAGCATCAAAGATAACTGATCACATATTATAATATATAGTTATAATAAAAAGTTTGAAATATTTCAAGAATTACTGAAAGATGACATAGAGACATGAAGTGAGCATATATTGTTGGAAAAATGACACCGATAGACTTGCTTGATGCAAGGTTGGCACAAACTTCAATTTTCTTTTAAAAATGCAATGTCTGGGAAGTAAAATAAAGCAAATCACAAAAAATGAAGTATTCTTATATTTCTGCCATTTATGTGAAATGGCAGAAAATTATGGCATCGGGTTGTTTACCAGACTATATAATCTGAAGATGAGACTTGGGTCTTGTTAAGCCCTTGGGTGGCAGAAGCAAAGTGATACAGGGTGATCTCCGATGTTTCGCCACAACTTATTTCTTACTCTTTACTGAGTAGTTTAGAACATTGTTTTGTTCATCTTTAATTTTATAATTCAATTGCCTAAGTGAAATTATATAAATATAAGGCCAAATATGACTGTAATATTATATTTTTCATCTCATAGAACATTGGCACATAACTCTAATGAGGAGTGTTTCTCATAAAACAACCAAGGACTTCATTTTATATTTTAGAGAAAACATTTGATCAGAAGCAAGTGCTTTCATTCTGGATTTTAATGATCAATAGCAATGTCACTTCAGTTGTAAAATATCCTCTTATTATCTGAGAGCCTTTCAAGTCATATAAGAGTATATCATCAATAAACCTATTAATTTAGGGAAGAAAACATATTTCTTCTTTGACATCTTTAATATATATAATGTCATAATAACAAGAAATTATTTCCTAATTTTTATTTCAATGTAGTAGTTTCATTTACACAAAGGCATTTCCCAGCTGTTACTGTACCATATTGAAATTAATTAGAAGTCATAGCAGGGTGGTAGAAGGTATGGAACAGAGATTCAGGCACAAAAGGAAAAATGTCCATTCTAGTTTTGAGTGGTATGCAATGGAAACTCACACTAGCATAAGTGGGGCAGGGCAGGGGGCGGTTATTATAACAATGCACTTCTTTCTTTAGACCCTCAAGAGTAGAAATACAATTAGAAATACAATGAGGTACTGGAAGCATGAACTGAAGAGCCATTTGAAAGCTACTCCTCCTATGTGTTTGTATCTCTCTTTTCTTGTTGCTTCATGGCCTTTCATCTTTGCTTGTGTTTATTTTATTTTTTCATATTTCTCTTTCTACACATGGGCTTTCATTGCTTGTCTCTACCTATAACTCTCAAGTCTTCTTTATGTTCCTTAATGAGATTAAATTCATTTAAACCAAATAGATTTGCTACTAAACTACAATGGCAAACAAAAGACTTGAAATAGTAGAAAGAAAAGTATGATCCCTGCTATCTAGACCCAGAGTGACCTCTGTGGGACCAGATGTATGTCCCTCCTCCTCCAATTTCCCCCATTCCAGAGGCATAAATTGAATTCTTAATTACACTATTATTTTATTTTGTTTTATTTTGAGACAGGGTATCACTCTGTCAGCCAGGCTGGAGTGCAGTGGCATCATCATAGCTCACTGCAGCCTTTAACTAGTCTCAAGTGATCCTCCTGCCACAGCTTCCCAAGTAGCTGGGACTACAGGTGCACGCCACCATGTCCAACTGGTTTTCTACTTTCTATAGAGATGATATCTCGCTATGTTTCTTAGGCTGGTCTTGAATACCTGGCCTCAAGTGACCCTCCCACGTCTGCCTTCCAAAGTGCTAGGATTACAGACATGAGCCACCATGCCTGGCCACCTATACTATTTTAATAAAGGCTTTTATCTTGTTCTAAATAGATTATTATGTAATAAAGAGGTGACTGTTGTTTCCACAACTTTGCAATTGTGAACTGTGCTGCTATAAACATTCGAGTG
>VBSM01003151.1:11424213-11446414 GCA_008086735.1 Cheirogaleus medius
TGAGATGTGCAACATTTGGAGGATGGTCATGCTTGAGGCTCTGCCTCGAGGGGGAAGGGGGGCATGAGTAATATACATAACCGTAATATTTGTACCCCGATAATATGCTGAAATAAAAAATAAAAAAAAGAGGTGACTGTTTCAGTGTTTCAGTGACTTAAGTAACCAATTCAATTGGAAATTTAAAAAAAGATATAGGAGTTTTCACAGTAAAATAAAAATAATGTCCTATTAAAAGAGATGAAGAATCATTGTTTTGTAATACTACCGACTAGACCAGTGTTCTGAAAATTGAATATTACCTGGAGGAATGGTTAAAACACAGATTGCTGGGCCCTACTCCAAGTTTCTGATTTAGTAGGTAAAAGGTGGGTCATGAAAATTTTCATTTCCAACAAATTTCCTGAAGCCCAGACATTAAAAACTACTGTTTAACATATCTGTAATTAATAGGTTTGGCTGAGTACAAATCGACTTTTAGGTTTATCTCATACTTAGTCAAAGATATTCTGCTGTGCTGGAATCAGCCAGGCTGGCACTAATGCAGGAAGACAGAAGATAGGAAGGAAAAGAAAAGCACCCAGAGCTTGGCTGTTTTTTTATAATTCTGATTTATAATCCATTAAATAGCTGCCAACCTTATGCTATATCATGGTTCCTTTGTGAATCTATTATTATGTATCCCTATTGTTGCAAAAACAGAAATGAAAACAAAGAAAAGCAAACAAGCAAAACCTGGCTTGACAAGGTATGAGTAGATTGCTATGTACCACATACCAATGTACCACATAAGGGTATTAAATGAAAAAAAGAACACACATGTACAAAATAAAAAGGTAAAATATTTATAGTCTCATAAGTACTATTTTATTTTTGTGTGCATTTTTATCAATTTTTTCCTTGTTTCAACGAATTTTGGGGGTACAACTGGTTTTTTCGTTACATGGATAAATTGTATAGGGGTGAAGTCAGGCCTTTTAGTGTACCCATCACTTGAATAGTGTACATTGTACCCAACGGGTACTTTTTCACCCCTCATACCCCTCCCATCTTCCCCACTTCTGAGTCTCCCAAATCTATTATACCACTCTGTAAGCTCATGTATACCCATTGTTTAGCACCCACTTATAAATGAGAGTATATAGTATTTATTTTTCCATTCCTGAGATGATTCACTTAGAATAATGGCATCCAGTTCCCCCCAAGGTGCAGCAAAAGACATTGTTTCATTCTTTTTTATGGCTGATTAGTATTTCATAGGGTCTGTGTGTGTATATAAATATATATATATGCACATATATATTCATGTATACACACACACATACATACCATATTGATTCTCAGCTTGGCCGTCATTACTGTACAGAAATGCTACTGATTTGCTTACATTAATTTTGTAACCCAAGACTTTACTGAATTTATTTATCAATTCTAGGATTGTTTTGGTGGAGCCTTTAGGGTTTTCTCATTATAAGATCATATCATCAGCAAACTGGGATAGTTTACCTACCCTTTTCTGATTTGGATGTCCTTTATTTCTTTTTCTTGCCTGATTGCATTGACAAGGACTTTCAGTCCTATGTTGAATAGAAGTGGTGAAAGTGGGCATCCTTGTCTTGTTAGAGTTGTGAGGGGAATTGCTTTTAATTTTATTACAATCAGTATGATTTTAGCTATGGGTTTATCATAAATGGCTTTCATTAGTTTGAGATACTTTCCTTCTATGCCTAGTTTGTTAAGGATTTTTATCATGAAGGAGAACTGTAATTTATTGAATGCTTTTTCTGTTTCTATTGAGGTGATCCTATGGTCTTTGTTTTTAATTCTGTTTATTTGGTGAATTACATTTTTATTTGTTTATGTTGAACTATCCTTGCATCCCTGGAATAAAATCCACTTGATCATTGTGAATTATTTTTTGATGTGCAATTGGATTTGGTTTGCTAGTATTTTGTTAATTATTTTTGCATCTATGTTCATGAAAAATATTAGGATGTAGTTCTCTTTTATTGTTGTGTCCTTTCTTGGCGTGGGTATCAGGGTGATGCTGGCTTTGTAGAATGAGTTAGGGAATTGTCTAAAAGATATATCCATGTTGGAAAAAAAAGAATGAGTTGGGGAGGGTTCCCTCTTTCTTGATGTTATGGAACAATTTCAGTAGGATAGATACCAGTTCTTCCTTGTAGGTATGATAGAATTCAGCTGTGAATTCATCTGGTCCTGGGCTTTTTTTGTTGTTGTTGTTGGTGGTGGTGGTGGTAGATTTTTTATTACTGATTTAATCTCCCTACTCATTATTGGTCTGTTCAGGATTTCCATTTCTTCCTGATTCAAGTTTGGGAGGTCATTTGTTTCTAAAAATTTTACCAATTACTCTAGATTTTCTAATTTATGTGTATGTTGATTTCCATACTTGTCTCAGATGATTTTTTATATTTCTGTGATATCAGTTGTAATGTCTCCTTTTTCATTTCTGATTGAGCTTTTTTGAAGCCTCTCTTTTCTTTTCTTGGTTAATCTAGCTATAGTCTATCAGTTTGGTTTATCTTTTCAAGAACTAACTTTTTGATTCATTGATTGTTTGTATTTTTTTTGTTTCAATTTCCTTTGGTTCTGTTTTCATCTTTGTTATTTCTTCTCTTCTGCTACCTTTGAGTTTGGTTTGTTCTTATTTTTCTTGTTCCCTGAGGTGTGACATTACTTTGTTAATTTTGATCTTTCTGTCGTTTTGATGTAGGCATTAAGTGCTATAAACTTCCATCTTAGTACTGCTTTTTCTGTATACAAGAGGTTTTTATAGCTTTTGTCATCATTTTCATTCAATTCAACATTGTTATTTTATTTTCATCTTGACTTTGTTGTTGACACAAAGATCATTCAGCAGCAGGTTGTTTAATTTCCATGTATTTGTTTAGTTTTGAGAGTTCCTCTTAGAATGGATTTCTCATTTTGTTCCACTATGGTCTGAGAAGATGCATGTATTATTTGTATTTTTCATAATTTTCTAAGACTTATTTTATGGCCTAATATATGGTCTATATTGGAAAGTGTTCCATGTGCTGATGAGAAAACTGTATATTCTGCAGTTTAGGGTAGAATGTTCTGTAAATACCTGTTAGGTTCATTTGTTCCAGAGTCCCATTTAAGTGCTGTGTTTGTTGATTTTGTGACTTGATGATCTGTCTAATTCTGTCAGTGGAGGGTTGAAGTCCCCCACTATTTCTGTGTTGCTTTTTATTTCATTATATCCTCTTGTTGAATTGATCCCTTTATCATACACTGATGACTATCTTTGTCTTTTTTTTTTACTATTGTTGATTTAAAGTCTGTTTTATCTGATATAAGAATAACCACTCCTGCTCGCCTTTGGTTTCCATTTGTGTGGAATAATTTTTCCACCCTTTTATCTTGAGTCTATGAAACTCTTTACAAGTCAAATGGGTTTTTCTTGGGACAGCAGATATTTTTTTAAAAATCCATTCAGTAAATGTGTATCTTTTAAGTGAGGCATTTAGACTGGTTATATGCAATGTTATTATTGATAGGTGAGATACTCTTCCGATCATCATGTTGATGCTGCCTCATTGATTTGTATTCTCCCATGTTTTACTGATTTAAAGGAACTGTGCATTTTTACCTGGGTGAGCATCAGCCATTCTTTTTGGTATTAGAATACCTTTAAGAATTTCTTGTAAGGTAAGTCTAGTGTTGAAAAATTCCCTTAGTGTTTGTTTGTATGGCAAATATTTTATTTCTCCTTCATTTACAAAACTTAGTTTTGCATCATACAAAATTTTTGGCTTCCAGTTATTCTGTTTAAGAAGACTAAAGATGAGACACCATTCTCTTCTGGCTTATGAGGTTTCTGCTGAGAATTCTGCTGTTAGTCTGACAGGTTTTCCTTTGTAAGTTACTTGATGCTTTTAACACATAGCGTGTAGGATTTTCTCCTTCACTTTGACTTTGGTCATAGTGATGATTATATACCTTGGTGATGTCTTATTTGCAAACCTATTTGATAGAATAAAGGAGGAAATATTCCTTGGTCTTGCTAGATATTTAGACATCAAGATACAAGAAGGTCATCAAACTCTTGGAATATTAATTGCAAATAAGGCACTATTTTAATAAGAGATTAAAAATTAGTTTACTATCCTTTCAGGAGATTTATCATGAGAAATAATAAATATTTGAAATAATAAGAAGAGAAATTCTACCAAAAATGTTTTCAAGCCATCCTAATAATTGTATTTAGTGAAAGCATCAGTTTTGGACATTCTCTTCTACCTACAGTAAGTACTGGTTTCATATGTATTAATATGGTCAAGATCATAAAAGCTATATCTATGAATACATGATATCATTCATTTTTCCAAATCCATGGAAGTTTATAGCAGAAATAGTTAACCTTAATGTATGTAAATTTAATATAAATCAAATAGGAGGTTAGGGAAGCCCAGGATGAAATGCAGACTATGACAACATAATTTAACTGTATTTTAAATATATACAACAAATTCACTGAATTAGTGGCATAGAAGGGCAGAAGATGCCAATATAAGTAATTTTGGAAATCAGTGGAGACTCTAAGACTAAAGGCAAAAGGAATTTTACATAAGCACTGTATACTATTGATAATATTGTCTCCTATGAGGATACAGGTTAACAACTATGAAATATGTATACATGTACGCTGGAACTGAACAATTAAGTAAGTGATGGCAAGTGATGGTAGGCAAGTTTCTTGCTATTGGCCTAAGAAGTTACAGATAAGCAATGGAAAAAGGTTAGAATGATCCTTGTGGTAATGGATTAGAGTTGGAAATATTAATTTGAACTCATGTTTAGTGCAATACATATATTACATATTATCATAGTATTTCAAGATAATACACATTAATATATTAATATCATATAGAAGTTCTAGAAGGAATGACACCCTACTATCAATGAGCGTACCCGGTACCCATATACTGAGTTCTAATATAATCTTCAATAAAAGGAATCAAGATTCTTTATAGAAATGGCTGATTCCAGAAATGGAGCAAGTAATATACACCAGGGGTCCCCAACCTATGGTGAGTTGTATAATTATTTCATTATATATTACAATGTAATAATAATAGAAATAAAGCACACAATAAATGTAATAGACTTGAATCATCCTAAAACCACCCCCCCTTCCTGGTCTGTGGAAAAATTGACTTCCATGAAAACAGTCTCTGATGCCAAAAAGGTTAGGGACTGCTGAATTATACAAGATAAACCTGGAACATCATATAGTATCACAAATTAAGAAAATGCTAAAAAACTCAGACTCTTCAGACACCAACTGAAAGAACTCCCAATGGCTAAAACTAGAACAATGTTAGTAACAAAATGAATAAAGCAATGCCAAATTATAGCTTAAAATGTAAAATAAGCATAAGTCTATCCTAATATAAATAAACAAAAAATTAGAAATAAAAAAATTAATAGGAAAGAAGAGACAAGTACTTCAAGAAAAAGAATTCTAAATAATTTATGTAGACACTCTGTCCTCAAGGTGGTATAGCATACATCTCAGTCCTTAAGTGTGGGATACACAGAGTATGGACAGAGGAAAAATAGTAAATTTACAGTGGAGACAACTATGTCAGCCAGGTGACCAAGGTTGACATAGTCAGTGACAAGCCATGCAGGTAACATGTACTTTTGATATGATGCTATAAAAAATGGCACTTTAGGCCGGGCGCGGTGGCTCACGCCTGTAATCCTAGCTCTCTGGGAGGCCGAGGCGGGTGGATCGCTCGAGTTCAGGAGTTCGAAACCAGCCTGAGCAAGAGCGAGACCCCGTCTCTACTATAAATAGAAAGCAATTAATTGGCCAACTAAAAATATATAGAAAAAATGAGCCGGGCATGGTGGTGCATGCCTGTAGTCCCAGCTACTCGGGAGGCTGAGGCAGGAGGATTGCTCAAGCCCAGGAGTTTGAGGTTGCTGTAAGCAAGGCTGATGCCACGGCACTCACTCTAGCCCGGGCAACAGAGTGAGACTCTGTCTCAAAAAAAAAAAAAAAAAAAAAAAAAAAAAAAAAAAAAATGGCACTTTATATATATGGTCTTCCTCTCTCCCAAAACCCCAATTTAATCATAAGAAAAACACAAGAAAAATCACAATTAAGGGACATTCTACAAAATACCTAATCAGTACTTCTTGTTTTTGTTTTTATTGAGGCAGGGTCTCACTGTGTTGCCCTGATAGAGTGCAAGTATGTCATCATAGCTTATTGCAACCTCAAACTTCTGGGCTCAAGTGATTCTCCTGCCTCAGCCTCCTGGGTAACCTAGACTACAAGTGCATGCCACCACACACAGCTAATTTTTCTATTTTTTTGTAGAGAGGTGGTCTCGTTCTTGCTCAGGCTGGTCTCAAACTGCTGACTTCAAGTAATCCTCCTTCCTTGGCCTCCAAAAGTACTAGGATTAGAGGCATGAGCCACTGTGCCCAGTAAATGTAATGTGATATCCTAGATGGGGATGCTAGAACAGAAAAAGGAAATTAGATAAAAACTAAGGAAAACTAAGGAAATCTGAATAGCATATGGACTTTATTTAGTAATAATGTACCAATATTGGTTCATTAACTATGATAAATGTACCATCCTAATACAAGATGTTAATTATAGGGAGAACTGGATATAGTGTGTAAAGACACTTTCTATAGTATTGTAAATTTTCTGTAAGTTTAAAACTATTCTTAAATTAAAAGTTAATTTTTAAAAATGTTAAATTCTAATAATTCAATTTATTGTCAGAAATATCATTACTAAAAGCAGAAATAATAATAACCTAAGGAGCAAAATATTTTCTTCTAGGATTTGCATTTCTTCCACATTGTGCATCAAGATGAAATTTATCCATTTTTATTCCCTCTAGTAGAGACTGGCCAAAGTTCTCAATCTTTTTTGACCACTTTTCCTCACCTCAGAGATCAAGGTACTGAACAATGATGTGAATGATAGACTCAACACTATGAGGAAATCAGATAATGTTTTCAAGGCAGCTCTCCTGTTAGCTATTTCCAAGCTTAGGTGTACCTTGACAGGTACATTTCATTTAAATTTAATTATACAATATGCGGCATTTCTGTCTGGCTCCTATTACTTATTATAATATGTTTAATGTTTTATGATACATTCATGTCCTAGCATGTATCAGTACTTCATTCTTTTTTATGATTGATACTGTTTTATTTTATTGATATGCCACATTTTTTATTCATTCATCAGTTTATGGACATTTGAGTTGTTTCCACTTTTTGACTATTATGAATAATGTTACTGTAAGCATTCATGCGCTAGTTTTTATGTGGAAAGATATTTAAAATTCTCTTGAGTATATAACTGGGAGTGGAATCACTGGGTATCTGATAGCTCTATGTTTAACTTTTTGAGGAACTTCCAAACTGTTTTCTAAGTGGCTGTACTTTTTGCATTCCCACTGTCAATGTATGAGGGCTCCATTTCTTCCCTATCCTTGCTAACAATTATTATCTTTTTTTAATTATAGCCATTCTAGTGAGTGTAACATGGTATTTCACTGTGGTTTTGGTTTGCATTTCTCTAATGAGTAATGATGTTGACCATCTTTATGCATTGTATACCTATTAGCGCAGATTTTTGTTATTTATTTGTTTAGTGTTTTTAAAATCAAATAGGAAATAAAAAGAGTTATAAAATTGCATTTATACTCTTTTATATTTCCTATATTGTTACCTTTTGGGGCACTATTTATTTCTTCATGTAGACTTGAGTTATTGTCTAGTGTCCTTTAACTTCAGCTTGAAGGACTCTCTTTAGTATTTCTTGTAGGGAAGATCTTCTAGCAACAAATATTCTTAATTTTTTATCCTATTATGTACACCAAATATTATACATACTTTCAAGCAGCCACAATGTTCTATAATTCCCCGTGATTGGTTTGGACAAATGTTCCCAAGGAAAATGCTATTCATACTGGGCAAATGCTTCTTGTGGTCTTCCTCCTTAGCCTATATATTTTCCCTAAACAAAAATGGCAAGAATGATCTTTCAGAATGAATATTTCAACCACTGGGTAGAAATGGCACTTAGAGAAGATGGAACAAGATGTATATATGGAATATCATTGAAGTCCAAGAGATTCAGATATTGGTCATGTCTCACAAAAAGGGACTAAGAGATATCTTACTTTTTCCTTAATAAGAAGAAAATATCCCACAAGATATGCCAAAAACCATTGCTTTCATTGAAATAAAAAGTGTGTGTACCAGTCATCCATCAATGGTAATATTACATGTGTTTTCAAATTCCCACACCCTAATATGTTTAATTATCCTCTATAACCCATAAAAGAATTGAGTGTCTGGAAGTTGTTTGTTATTTTTCCAAACTTAATTCAAAATGGAAAGTTATAAGTTTCCAAATGGTACAACCTGAGAATTAAGAAAATTTAAGTTTCCTGATTATGCAAGAACATTTACTGATATTTATATGGAAATTTGGCATCCGAGTTCATCCAATGCAAACTGTTAGCAGCTGTAGCAGGCTACTAAAGCTCTTTAGGTATATCTTCCAGGCATTGAAGAATAAAGATAAGTCCAAACTTTCTAAGTTTATGGCAGTTTAGCACTTTCTCACCACTCAGAGCATGAAAGCAGTCCTTTATCCATATGCTATAATGACAAACCTGGCTTACTGTCTCTATTGTCAGGATCATTAGCAGAAGCTGCTTAGCTCTTGCCTTATGGTTCAACCTGGTTTGCAGCTGTAGGAAAAAACCTAGCCCCTAGGTAAGTGAAGTATAAGACCCACACCCACAAATCCAAACATCTAAGATTCAGTGTCAACTCAAAGATACTGCCATTGACACTGACATGCCTTCTAATTTCAGTACGTGACAGGACACTGACTTTATCCCTTATGTTCAAAGACTTGCCTGAACTGTTATTCATATAATACTGTTATAGAATTAGGTGACATTCAATTCATGAGGAAATAAAAAATGAGAATCAAACTAAGCAGAGGAAATGCAAGTTCTAGAGAAAAATTTTTACTTTACATCACATTTCGTTCATCTGGTTCCAGTGACAGTGCATGCTTTATTATACTTAGGTAATGTGCTTGGTGGATCAGATATCATCAGAGATTTGAGAACAATGAACTAGCCTTTAGAAGGCCTATGCTCTAACTATGGTTTGTCACATATAAATTATGTGACATTTCACTCTCCTACACTCAGTTTTCCACATCTGTTGAATAAGGATAGTCATAAGGTGATTCACATCTTTTTAATGAAGACAATCATAAGGTCATTGTATGAATTCAATGAAAAGAATGTATGTAAGGCACTTAGCATCATTTCTGGCACCTAGTAAGCTTGAATGTTTATAGCAGCACAGTTCACAATTGCAAAGTTGTGGAAACAACCCAGGCGCCCATCAATACACGAGTGGATTAATAAAATGTGTGGTATATGTATACCATGGAGTACTATTCAGCTTTAAGAAACAACGGTGATATAGCACCTCTTGTATTTTCCTATGTTGTTACCTTTTTGGGCACTCTTTAGAGCTGGAACCCATTCTATTAAGTGAAGTATCCCAAGAATGGAAAAATAAGCACCACATGTACTCACCAGCAAATTGGTATTAACGGATCAATACGTAAGTGGACATATAGGAATAACATCTATCAGGTGCCGGACAGTTTGGGGGGAGGGGATGGGTATATACATACATAATGAGTGCGAAGCGCACCAACTGGGGGATGTACACGCTTGAAGCTCTGACTCGAGGGGGGAGGGGGGCAAGGGCAATATACGTAACCTTAACATTTGTACCCCCATAATATGCTGAAAAAAATAAATAAAAAAAGAAATACTTTTAGATGATGAGAAGGGAGAGAAGGAGGAGAAAAAGATGGTGGAGAAAGACAAGACAGGTAGAAAAGAAGGACATGGAGGAGGAAGAGAAGTAGAAGCAGTAAGAAGTAATGGTGATTGTGATGGTGGTGGAATGGTGGTGAAGAACTTGGGTTTCTGCCATAATGTTTGTGTGACTGAAAGCGAATTAGTTCATCTATTTGAGCCTAAGTTTTCTAGTGTGCAAAATCCAGAATCTGATGATGATAATTGCTATGCATATGCAGAAGGCTATTATAAGATGCAAATGAGATAATGGAGGTGAAAGCATTTCAATACCAACTAAATTAAAAAGAAGTCTAAAAGATTATTACTACCAAAACCAGTCTGTGTAGTCTGCTGTTTTAGGCAAGTATGTAATACAGGTAAGTGGTGCTTGATATAGAACTTCTTCTTCCTTAGCATTTATATGGACCTGAATTGGTCTTAAAGAAGAGGGCAGGTATAATCTAACAAGTCTAGAAGATTTTTCTGTAGGCAAAATACAGTATTTTATTTGAAGTTGAGTTGTATATAAAATATGTCACAGAGTAGAATTGGTATCCATTGTATTAAATGAACACCCTTATGCATATACATGATTAACCCCTTCCACAGCTATATGAGTTCTTTGGGGGATAATACAGTTTGGATAAGTATATGAGACTAGATAAAATGTTCTGAGAGTCAATTCAATTCACATAAAATACACCAATCTTCTGGTTTTTTAAATGAATTGCCACACTTTTCTCACTTTTTGATAAAAGGGAGTGATGACATCACACATGCATGCATGCGCACGCGCACACACACACCATTAACTTGGCCCTGTTCCTAAATAATTTTTTTAAAGGGTGAAGGCAAGCTTTTCTTTCTGTGCTCAAAATACTTAAATTTCAGGGTCCTGTCTTCGGACTGACCTGCCTTGGTTCTGGAAACTCATAAACTTGGCTGGCATTTAGATAGTAGAATTGAGGTCTCAGAATTCCACCCATATATTCTTGGTCAGCCAGTGACTCTTTGAGAGAGAGTTAGAGAGGTAGATAGGTAATAGATAAGTACGTAGGTAGGTAGATGACAAACATATACTTTAGGAAGTTCTCAGTAAGAAGGGGAAGCTGATGTAAAATTATATTAATTGTGTAGAGATATGTTTCTATAATACTTTTATAACCAATTAAGTAGCACTGGGTGATTTATGAAAAGAAGATACTTTGATGTGCAGTATAATAACTTATCTGTTATAAAGTAAATATTTTAGATCCTTAAGCATTTGAAAGTTATTTGATACTACAGTTACATATTTTTATAAGAGTATATATTTTTCAAAAAATAAAGCCTTCAGTAGAGTGGAAATCATTGATTTATGGCAAAAATAGAAACTAAAGAAATCCTAGGGCAAGCATAGAATTGTAGAATGTCATTTCACCTCTCTAGACCTCAATTTCCTTATTGTAGGTTGTCAAACAATTAACTCTCAGTTAAATTTGAATTGTTGATAAGCAATAAATAATTTTTAGTATAAGTATGTTCCAAATACTATACAGAATATATCCATGTCAAAGAAATCATTCATTGTTTATCTGAAATAAAATTTAACTGGGAGTCCTGCATTTTTATTTGCTAAATCTAACAACCCTGGTAAAATGCTAAGTTCAGAAGGGGATAACCCAGGTAATTTCTAAGGGACCTTCCAGCTGGAAACATCCATATTTTATGTTGAAAGACCAACCTGGCAAGATATATGCATATGTGAAATGGACATAAATAAATGCTTGTAAGGCAATGGCTCTCAAACTCCAGGCCCCTCATAATCACTTGAGATAATGTTTAAAATGTTGGATACCATGCTACACACTGTGAAATTCCAATTCACCAGTTTTGGAATAAGGCAAGGGAATGTGCACCTTTAACAGGTAACTCAAGCAATTCTGATGTATATATTTAAATACCACACTGCTTTTTAGGAAAGAGACAAAGGTTACAGGTAGCTTGATCTGTGACGGGTTTTATTCCTCCACTGTAGAATTCTGGGATGCTCAGGGAGCTACTCAGAGTCTGTGCAGAAACATTCCACCAGAGAGCAGGTACAGCAGAGAGCTGGTGTTTGCCAATCCAAGGTTTCTGAAACTGACACCATCTAGATCATTCTTGCTCATGGATACATGTCTGAATGGGACCCAGCCTCCCAGAAATAGCCTTTGCACCATCCCTGCCTAGCTGGGGAGAAGAAAGATGCTCCCCCATGTAGTGCCTTATGACTAGGGGCTGACCATACCTTCTCCTTGGCATGTAAGCCAAACAAAGCAGGAGCCCCAGAATCTACAGGCACCATTTGAGAAGCCTGGGGTGACTGCATCAGTAGGTGTTGGGGGAGAACCTGGGCCAAACAGGAATACTTGTCCACTTATGTGGACCAGCCATTGAGAATGTGTGACAGGGCATCAAAAGTCCCCACACTGGTGGAACAGCCCTGCATAAGGCTGGATCTGTCCCCCAAATCCCCAGGACCAGCTCTGAGGATCTTGCTGTGTCCAAGACCAAGGCCCTGTACCTGTAGTACCAGGGCCCCTGGCAAGCATGTAACACCATCCCTGAGACACAAGAATTGAGCCTGGACCCGAAGATGCCACTATGGATTCCTCAAAAATAGCACTGGGATGACAGAACCTCACCAAGGTCCAACACATTACTCAGGAGCCCCAGCCCCTAAGCAGCTGTCTCTCCTGCACTTGGTTTGAGAGAGTCCTCAGCAACAGAGAACAGGTACCCTGAAATCCTATTAACACAGAGCTAAGAAAAGGAGAGTCAGTTAAGAAGAAACCAGCAGGAGAACCCTGACAACATTAAAAAAATGTAATAGTTCAACATATTCAAGGGAACAAAATGCAGCAATAGCAGTGGACTCCACCCACAAGGAAATTGCCAAAATGACAGAAATGGAATTCAGAATATGGATGTCAAATAAGATGAATGGAATTTGAGTGAAAGTTGAAGACCAACAAAACCAGCAAAGGAAATATTTTAGGAAATCAATGCAAAAAATGAAAATGTCACCAGAGAGCTAGACAACACAAAAAGGATATAATAGAATGTAAAGAAATGAAAGAGTCATTTAGGGAATTTCAAAATGCAGTTGAAAACTTTAACAACTGGTTAAACCAAGGAAAAGAAAGAACCTCAGAGTTTTAAGACAAGGCTTGCAAGATAACCAAGGCATTCAATGAGTTAGAAAAGAGTATAAAAATATCTGAGCAATCACTGAGAAAGATATGGGACTGTGTGAAGTGAACTAATATTAAAATTATAGGTATCCCTGAGGGAGGAGAAATAATTAAAAACACGGAAAACCTTTTGAGGAATTTGCTGTGGGACACTCCCTGGTATTGCCAGAAATTCAGACATAAGGATATAAGATGGACATCAAATTTTGGGAATATTCATAGCAAATAGATCATTTCCAAGACACACAGTAATCATCTTGGCCAAAGACAAAATGAAGGAGAAAATTCTGTAAGCAACAAGATGAAAATATTAAATAACCCACAAAGGCAAACCCATTAGTCTAAAGGCAGATGTCACAGCAGAAACCTTATAAGCTAGAAGGGATTGGGGCCCCACATTCAATTGGTTTAAATAGAACAACTGCCAACCTAGAATTCTGTATCCTACAAAACTAAGTTTCATAACTGACAGAGAAATTAAGTCTTCTCCAGATAGGAAAACACAGAGGGAATTTGCCATTGTCAGATCTTCCCTGCATGAAAAACTCAGAACAGCACTATACATAAATCAGCACAATAGATACCCATTATCCTAAATTCACCAAAACAAAAAACCTTACAACTTCCATAAAACAATAGAACAAAAGGTAAAACAAAGTAATAAAGGACTACACAACAGGATGAATAGAAAAACAAGCCACATATCAATGGTATTAATCAATGTTAATGGACTGAATCCTTCTCTCAAAAGACATGGGATGGCTGAATGAATGGAAAAACACAACCCATGTATATTCTGTGTCAAGGAAACACATCAAAATCACAAGGACACACACAGATTCTACTTGAAAAGATAGAAAAAATAATATTCCACACAAATGATTATCAAAAGAGAATAGGAGTAGCTATTTTCATA
Organism: Cheirogaleus medius; assembly: GCA_008086735.1. Taxonomy (NCBI): domain Eukaryota; kingdom Metazoa; phylum Chordata; class Mammalia; order Primates; family Cheirogaleidae; genus Cheirogaleus; species Cheirogaleus medius. The sequence continues at coordinate 11,438,274 of VBSM01003151.1, forward strand.
TCAGATAAAATTGACTGAAATCCAACAAAGGTACAGAAAGACAAAGAAGGTCATATAATGCTAAAGGGAGCTGTCCAACAAGAAGGCATAACAAAGTTAAATATATATGTGCCCCAAACAGGAGCTCCTAGAAACATAAAGCATATTTTAGCAGAGCTAAGCATAATAAACAGTACCCTCATAATTTCCAGGGACCTCAACACCCCACTATCAAAGTTTGACAAAACATCCAAGCAAAAAATAAAGAAAGAAATAATGGACTAAGACTACACTGTAAATCAACTAGACCTAACAGATATTTACAGAACATTCTACCCCAAACTACAGAATATATATTCTTTGCAGCAGCACAACGGACATTCTCTAAGACTAATGGTATCTTAGGACACAAAACTGGTGTCAAGAAATTTGTAAAAAATTGAAATCATACCATGTACCTTCTCAGACAATAGAAGAATAAAACTAGAAGTCAATAACAAGAGAAACACTCAAACCTACAAAATTCATAGAAATCAACCACTTCAGTACCAGCATCGACTATAGTCATCAGCCACAGATGAACGCGCACAGCCCAGCATCAATGATAGTCGACAGCCACAGATGAACACGAGTGTTGACTTTAGCCGACAGCTGTGATATGAAGGTACACAGTGAGTGTCGACTTTAGTCGACAGCTAAAAGCTTTTACTTGTATCTCTGCAGTTGCAGTGTGTATGTTCAGCTAATAAGTTACTACAAATCTGTGACCTTTTAACAAGTCCTTAGTAGGAGTTATTATAGTTATTTTCCTAAAGCTGCCTGTAAAATAAAACAAGCTTTCAATGCTTTAAAGCTTTCCTCATGACATAAGAGCAAAACAGATTCGTCATCAATGCACAGCACAAACTATCGTGCAGACTATGAGTGCCGGCTCTGTGCAAAGTTTAGTGGCCAGTGAGTGTGGTACTGAAGTGGTTAAACAACCTGCTGCTGAACAATTACTGAGAAAAGAATGAAATTAAGATGGAGATCAAAAAATTCTTTGAAATGTGTGACAAAAGGGACAGAAGCTATAAAAATCTATGGGACAATACAAAGCATTCATCAGGGCAAAATTCATATCCTTAAATGCCTTCATCAAAAAGAAAGAAAGATCACAGATTAACAACCTAATGACATGCCTCAAGGAACTAGAAAAGGAAGAACAAATTACACCTAAAGCCAGCAGAAGAAATGAAATAATGTATAACATAGTTCAGAGCAGAACTAAATGAAATGGTAAAAAAAATTACAAAGGATAACAAAACAAAATGTTGGTTCTATGAAAAGGTAAATAAAATTAATAGACCTCTTTCTCAACTAAGAATAGAAGAGGAAGGACCTATATAAGCTCAATCAGAAATGAAAATGGTGATGTTACAACTGATACAGTAGAAATACAAAATATTATCAATGAATACTATATTCATCTCTAAGAACATAAACTAGAGGATATAGAGGAAATAGACAAGTTGCTGGAAAAACAAAACTTCCCAAGACTCAACCAGGAAGAAATAGAAACATGAACAAACCAATAATGAACAGTGAGACTGAAAGAGTAATAAAAAACCTCCCAAGAGTGCTCGCTTTGGCAGCACATATACTAAAATTGGAATGATATGGAGAAGATTAGCATGGCCGCTGCACAAGGATGGCACGCAAATTCGTGAAGTGTTCCACAATTTTGAGAAAAATCACCTCCAAAAGAAAATATTAGTTCTCCATCAACTTACACCAACTTACATGATATGATTAAACTGAAGGAGGAAGAATTCTGAATATGGATTGCTAGAAAACTCAATGGAATTGAAGAGAAAATAGAATCCCAACATAGAGAAACCACAAGAACAATACTGGATATGAATGAAAAATTCTCCAAAGAAATTGAAATTATTCAGAAAAACCAAACAGAAATTCTGACAATGAAGGAAACAATCAAGGAACTCCATAATACAGTGGAAAGCATCAAGAGCAGGATGGAACATGCAGAGGAAAGGATCTCAGAGCTTGAAGATTATGCCTATGCGCTAAACAAATCAGAGGAAGAAAGAGAACACAGAAACAAGAGACAAGACCAAAGTTTACAGGAAGTGTGGGATTATGTAAAAAAGCCTTATCTCAGATTGATCGGGATTCCGGAAGGGGAAGAGGAAAATTCACAAGGGAAGGAAAACTTATTTCATGGAATATTGGAGGAAAATATGTGAGGCCTGGCTAGAAATCTTGATATCCAAATACAAGAAGCACAAAGATATCCTGGATGACTCAACATGAAAAGGCAATCAACTCATCACGTGGTCATTAGGCTGACCAAAGTAAACATGAAAGAAACAATCCTCTATGCAGCGAGATGAAAGCAGCAAATGACCTATAAAGGAAAGCCTATCAGACTAACAGCAAGCAGACTTCTCATCTGAAACCTTACAAGCCAGGAGGGATTGGGTGCCTATCCTTATTCTTCTAAAACAGAATAAAGCCCAACCTAGAATTCTTTTTCCTGCAAAATTAAGTCATCTATGAGGAAGAAATTAAGTCCTTCTCAGACAAGCAATCACTGAAGGAATTTGCAAAGTCCAGACCAGCCCTACAGAAAGTTCTCAGATCTGCTTTCCACACTGAACAGGGCAATAGAAACTACTCAAAGTTAAATCTTCAAAGAATAAAAGGCTAGAACTGGAACTGCATGATGGATCAAGGAGCAGGTCAAAGTAACAGGACTTCACCCAACAATATAAATGGAAATCTTCCTCCAATTTCAGTCCTCTCAATAAATGTAAATGGTTTAAACTGTCCTCTGAAAAGGCATAGACTGGCAGAGTGGATAAAAATCCACAAGCCTAGTATCTTCTGTCTACAGGAAACACAGCTAACCCACAAAGATGCCTTCCAGCTGAAGGTCAAGGATGGAAAACTATCATCCAGGCTAACGGAAGTCAAAAGAAAGCAGGGGTAGCTCTACTATTTGCAGATAACATAAGCTTTATAATAGCAAAAGTTAAAAATGATAAAGATGGCCACTTTATAATGGTGAAATGGAAGATCCAACAAGAAGATTTAACAATTCTTAATATTTATGCACCCAATACAAGAGCACCCAATTACATAAAGCAAACCTTGCATGATCTAAAGAGCATGTTAAATAATACTGCAATAGTAGCAAGGGACTTCAACACTCCACTGAATGAACTAGATAGATCCTCCAAACAGAAAATAAGCAAAGAAATAATGGGATTAAACAAAGCTCTTGATCAAATAGGTCTGACAGATCTCTACAGAACATTCCACCCAAATAAAGTTGAATTTACATTCTTCTCAGCTGCCCATGGATCCTTTTTCAAAATTGATCACATACTAGGCTGCAAATCAGATCTCAAAAAATTCAAGAAAATAGAAATTATACCATGTGTCTTCTCTGACCATATAAAACTGGAGATCAATTCCTATAGAAACACTCAACGCTTCACAAAGTCATGGAAACTAAACAATCTATTATTGAAGAACTATTGGGTCAAGGATTAAATTCAGAGGAAAATCAAGAGTTTCTTCAAGCAAAATGATAACAGAGATGCATGTTACCAAAACCTGTGGGATACAGCAAAAGCATACCTGAGAGGAAAACTAACAGCAATAAATGCTCACATCCAAAAAACAGAAAGATTAGATACTGACAATCTAAGGAATAGATTCAAGCAATTGGAAAAAGAAGAGCAAACCAATTCCAATCCTAGTAGAAGAATAGAAATAACAAAGATCAAAGCAGAACTAAATGAAATGGAGAACAAGAGAATTATATGGAAGATCAACAATACCAGAAGCTGGTTTATCAAAAAGATAAACAAAATTGAAAGCCCTCTTGCTAGACTGACAAGAACCCAAAGTGAAAGGAATGAAAAAAGAGAGGTCACAACAGACAACACAGAAATACAAAACATTATGTTTGACTAGTAGAAAAAACTGTATGTCCAAAACTAAATAACAAGGAAGAAATGGAAAAATTACTGCATTCACACAACCTCACTAAGTTCACTCAGGAGGTAACATAATTCCTAACACACCCATCTCAAGTGCAGAAATTGGAGCAGTAATTAACAACCTCCCTAAATGAAAAAGTCCCAGAACAGATGGCTACACTTCAGAGTTTACCAAATATATAAAGATGAACTCATACCTATACTTCAGAAATTATTCCACAACATTGAGAATAATAGTATCATTCCTAATTCATTCTATGCAGCCAATATCACCTTGATACCAAAGCCACGAAAGGATGCAACTAAAAAAGAAAATTACAGACCAATATCCCTCATGAATATAGATGCAAAAATTCTCAATAAAATTTTAGCGAACAGAATTCAGCAGCACATCAAAAAAAATAATTTGCTATGACCAGGTGGGTCTTATTGCAGGGATGCAAGGGTGGTTCAACAAATGCAAATCTATAAATGCAATCTGCCTCATAAATAAAAACAAGAACAAAGACCATATGATTTTCTCAATAGAGGCAGAAAAAGCATTTGACAAATCCAACAGATCTTTATGATAAAAACTCTTAAAAAATACGCATAGGCAGCTCATAACTTAAAATTATCAAATCCATTTATGACAAACCCATTGCCAATATCATACTCAATGGGGAAAAACTGAAACCATTCCCACTTCGACCTGGAACTAGACAAGGATGCCCACTATCTCCTCTTCTATTCAACATAGCACTCAAAATCCTAGCTATAGCAATCAGGAAAGAGAGGGATATTAAGGGCATCCAAGTGTGTGCAGATGAGATCAAAATCTCGCTCTTCGCCGATGATATGATATTATACATGGAAAACCCCATTGATTCGCCCAAGAGACTCCTAGACATGATAAATGAATTCGGTAAAGTCTCAGGTTAAAAAATCAATATACACAATTCAGAGGCATTGATATATGCCAAGAACCATCAAGCCAAAACTCAAAAAATGCAATGCCTTTTACTATAGCCTCCCCCCCAAATTAAATATCTAGGAATATATTTAATGAAAGATATGAAGTCTTATACAAGGAGAACCATGAAACACTAAAAAAAGAAATTGTATATGATGTAAAGAGATGGATAAATCTACTTTGCTCATGGATTTGTAGAATCAATATTGTTAAAATGTCAATATTACATAAAGTGATCTATAGAATTAATGCAATCCCCATCAAAGTACCACCATCATTCTTCACAGATCTAGAAAAATTAATTCTTCCCTTTGTATGGAACCAGAAAAAATCTCATATAGTCAAAGCAATCTTAAGTAAAAAGAACAAACTGGGAGGCATCAGTCTTCCTGACTTCAAGCTGTACTATAAAGCAATAATAGTTAAATCAGCCTGGACTGGCACAAGAACAGAAACATCTATATTTGGAATAGGACTGAGATTCCAGAGATGAAACCATCTGCATACAGTAACCTAATCTTTGATAAAGCAGACAAAAAATATACAATGGGGAAAGGAATCTCTCTTCAATAAATGGTGCTGGGAAAACTAGATAGCTACATGCAGAAGAATGAATCAGGATCCCTACCTCTCATCTCTCACAAAAATCCACTCAAGATGGATAACAGACTTAAACCTAAGGCATGAAACCTTAAGAATCCTAGAAGAAGAGGTTGGGGAAAACCCTCTCATAAATTGGCCTAGGAAAAGAATTCTTGAAAAAGATCCCCAAAGCAATCACCGCAGCACCAAAAATAAACAAATGGGAAGTGATCAAACTGAAAAGCTTCTGCCCAGCCAAGGATACTATCATTAGAGCAAATAGACAACTTGCAGAATGGGAGAAAATATTTGCTCTCTAACTTCTGATAAAAGGTCTGATAACAAGAATCTATCTAGAACTCAAAAGAATTAACAAGAAAAAATCAAACAACCACATCAAGAATTGGGCAATGGAAATCAACAGAAACTTTTCTCAAGAAGACAGAATGGCCAGCAAACATATTAAAAAATGCTCAACATCACTAATTATTAGAGAAATAGACAAGATATATTTAGTAAATGAATGAATGAATAGAATAGAGTGGTTTTTCTCCACCAACACATACATTCCTTTTATTCATGTTCTTCTCTTCTTTGTTGCCTAACTTTGTGCTTATTTTTTCTTTTTAGTTTTAGTGATCTTATTACCACTTAGTCCCTCCACTGATAGTGGCCTGCCAGTATTTTCTTCAATTACACTCTTTGCTACTGGGTGTTATTAGCAATACTGTTCATGCCTAGAGGTACTATTTCTAGCCAGGATGATCTCATCCACATCTCTATAACTTGATTTGCATGTAGGCAATTAATGTACTAGAGAAATTCTCAATTGATATACTAGATTTTAATTCCAAGCCAAATCCTCTATTTTCAAACAAATCCATTATGACCGTTAGGGAGAGAATATTTATTATAGAGGGCAATTCCATAGTAAACAATTTCTATCTTTGTCTCAGTCTATATTTGCCTATCAAATCATAATGCAAGAAATACTATAAGGCTAATATTTGATCACTATTCCCAGGTAATGTTGAGAAATGCCAATACAAAGAGCATAGATGATGGACAAAGGCAGATTTGGGACATACTGGGTGACATTTAATAAAAAGGTAACTAGAACCTGCATAGTAGTTAGGTGTTTCACATGACAGGTTGATGAAGAGTCTCAGTTTATATCTTGGGGCAAAAAATCACCCAATAAATGTCATATGGAGTCAAAACATTCATCTCATCTAATATTGAATTCTGAAGTCTTATGGGAGATGACTTTCAATAGGCAGGGAAAGAATCTGACAGAATCCCAACTTGATCTGCCAGAATATCCTGCAATGGGCTTCTGGAAAAGGGTGCTCAGCCTAAATGGCAGGTTTGGGTTGAGGGAAGAGATTTCCATTGACTAGTCATAAGGCAAAGTTGACCAGATTTACTGTGCATCTAACATTTCCATGTGGTTTACCTATACAGGAAAACCTTTTTATTCCAAAAAGTTCTTGCTTTTTTATAATCTAAATAGTTTAAAACATCTTCTGTAACTTTGATGAAGCATTACATTCCTTTTTTAGAAAGTGAAAATTGCTGTTCTCAAATGGAAACAAATTTTACATCAAAGAGCTTGAATTCAATGCAGAGGGGAAAAAAGCCAAATATGTAAAGCATTCTAGCAGCTGGCACTGATGTTGGCAAAGGCTGTCTCTAAACATGCAAAGTGAAGAGATATGTGGTATTTTTAAATAATTCCAGAAGTTTCACACCTTCATTGTAATTATCTGAACATTCAAACTTAAGTTTATCTTAGCCTGAATGACATGAAGAGATAACAAGAACCTCCCCTTAACTTTATATAGAGAAAGGCAGATCTTTTCTATGATACTATATGCTCAGATGTTCAGAAAAATCTGGTTAATTGACTTCATTTTTTCATTCTTCATCAAGATGCTTAGCAACATAGAACAAAAACTAAGGCCAGTGAGACTATTTTCAACTTTTTCCAAAGGGAAGAGAAAATTGTTTCCAAAATATTTTGTGATGGAGAGGTAAGGAAGAATGTTGTCCCAGTTTAATACATTTACAATGGTAGGGTACTAATAGCCAATACTCAGAGCCTAGACAAACTCGTGGAGATGCATGTGAGATCCTCTTGCTATGAGCTGTAATCATGATTGGCTATCTAATTGTCGGCAAACATTAGTCCAGTCAGAAGGCAACATTTTGACAAAATATGGCTAAAAAAAAATGAAAGAGGTATTTAAAATCTCTTGAAAAATTGCTTAAATTTTCACTAAAGAAGCACAATAGAATGAAGCTGTAGCTGTTTAGAAGAAAACTCTGACAAGAAAGGAAGGAAGGGAGGGAGGGAGGGAAGAAAAAGACCCTGTGGCAGTGTTGACTCAGTGGGCAATGAAGTTCTCAAACCATTCAATTTCAACATTTCTCTTGACTAGCTCTACTGATATTGTGCCTACATGTGATCATAGGAAAAAAGGAGTAAGAGGGCCATGGGTTAAAGAAGGAAAGGGAAGAGATAGGAGGGAAGAAGGAAAAGAGAGTCTAGAAGGAAGAAAGAGAAAGATTAGGCCGGGCGCGGTGGCTCACGCCTGTAATCCTAGCACTCTGGGAGG
>VBSM01003151.1:11452305-11464957 GCA_008086735.1 Cheirogaleus medius
CGCCTCGGCCTCCCAGAGAGCTAGGATTACAGGCGTGAGCCACTGCGCCAGGCCAAAATCTTCCTTTTGATGAACTTGAAGGCACCTGATTAGGAAATATAATTTAATCTAAAAAATTGCTTTGCCTTTGTTATATAACATAATGGAATCAAGGCATGATATCCCGCCATCTTTATCATATTCTATTGGTTAGAGGCAAGTCATGGGTTCCACCTGTACTCAAAAGACAGGGATTATAGAAGAATATGACTTATTGGGTTCACCTTAAGGTGTGTCTGCCACAAGGATGTTTGAAGGAAATGATTTCTAGAAAAATATGTATAACATTTTGAGGACATTGAGGAGTCTAATGCAGCTGGAATGGAGTGAGTGAAAAAAAGATAATTGGGAGATGAAGTTAGAGAAGGGAGCAAATCTTATACAGACTTATAGGCCCACATAATGACCTTCACCTCTGAGTGAGATGGGAACCATTAAAAGGTATTCAACAAAGTGATATGATTTGACTTTCTCTGTTTAAAGTTCATTGTGTTTTTTTTATCTCAGCATATTATGTGGGTACAATATAGCACCCCTTGTATTTTCCTGGATAGAGCTGGAATCGATTCTAAGTGAAGTATCTAAGAATGGAAAAATAAGCATCACATGTACTCATCATCAAATTGATTTTAACTGATCAACACCTAAGTGCACATACAGGAATAATATTTATCAGGCATCGGGCATTGTGGTTTTTGTGTTGAGAATAGACTGAGGAAAATAGAAATCTATGAAAGGATTTGAAGTACAGGGGTGATATGACTGGAAGAGAAGATGAAATTAATTTCAACATCAGAAAATAGATGGTCCACTATTACACAGAGACTTTGTTTTTATATGATTAGAACCTTTGAAAATTCTTCAATACATATGGGGCAAGCTACTTTAAGACAAAGTATGGTTAGACAGGCACCCTCTGGGGAATATTTAGTTATTAAAATGTTTTAAGTGATCAGGAAATGAATTACATATCTTTAGACCCCATAAAGATTTAGGTTATTTAATTATTGAGGTAGTGGTACCTATAAAATAATGGAGTTTTAGACTTGGAAAGAATTTTAAAAGTCATCTGAGAAGAGGGTAACATCAGTGAGATGGTTGACTAAAAAGCTCCAGGCTTTTGCTCCCCCTGAGAAACATTACACAAACAAAAAAAAAGGCTGGATAAAATAACTTTATAAGAGTTCTTGAAGTCAGTTAAAGATCTACAACAACCACTAAACACTAAATTCATAAAAAGTCACATTCAAATGGTAGGAAACTTTATGGCTTTTAAATTCACTCTTGGCCCACCACCTCTCTGGTATGAGGTGATATGATTTAGGAGAAGTGATGTCCCAATCCCCAGTTATCATCTGTGAACTGAAGAGAGCAGAGCACACTGAATTTGCAACATACTAACCTATCTGTAGGCTGCCGGTAGGTTTGGTATCTCTATCAGCTAACTCAGAGTTCAGATGACCAACAGCAACTAGAATCTCAGGCTAGGGGAAGTCCTAGGAAGGATCAGGCATGGCTTGCAAAAACTACAAGGGAACTATAGACCCCTTATACAAGAGATTACTGATGAAGAGAGGCAAGAGATTACTGATGAAGGAATATAACAAAACAGCTAAAGATACTAGAAGAAATAATAATGATACTCATACTAAAAGTAAGACATTTAAAAACAACCATATATAAGGAGGGATTATAAAATACACACACAAACTTCCAGAGACAATTCATACTCAGAGAGGCCAGAGAATATTTAAGCCTTAAGATTGGACTGATTAATGAAGGCCTTCACCTGCTCTGGGTTAATCTGTAAAAATTGGGAGAGATGGCTATTTTTTTAAAATGTACAGTTTTCAATGAAATATCACAAAGCATACAAGGAACAAGGAAAACATGCCTATTCAAAGGAACAAAATAATCTCCAAAAGCCAATCCTGAAGACACAGGCTTTAGATTTATTAGAAAAACACTTTAAAACAACTGCCCTAAATATGCTTAAAGAGCTAAAAAAAAAAAAAAAAAAAAAAAAAAAACCACCATGGGCAAATAACTAAAGGAAATTGAGAAAACAATATATGAGCAAAATGAGAACATCAACAAAGACACAGAAAGTATAAAAATGAAACAAACAGAAATTCTGTAACTGAAAAGTCCAATAACTGAAATGAAAAATTTACTAGATGGTTCATTAGTGGACTTAGAGTCAAAAGAAAGAATCAGCAAACTAGAGGACAGGTCATTTGAAATTATTTATTTTGAGGAGCAAAAGTAATAAAGAAAAGTAAGTAGAGTTATAGAGACATATGGAACATCATCAAGAAGACCACTATAATCATTACGGAAGTTCTATAATAGAAAGAAAAGAGAGGGAGAAAGATGAAGAGAGATTATTTGCAGAAATAATGGCCAAAAATGTCCAAAATTTGAAGAAAAACATGGATATACAAATCTGAGAAGCTCAAGTAGAATAAATTCAGTAATAGCAACATTAATTACAATAGTCAAAAGATTTGCAGCAGTTTAGGCACTTCCCATTCATCAATTCACTTTCCAGCTTTGGGTCTCTGTGAAGGTGAAACACTTCTATTTTGAAAGCTTCTTTCTTAAAATCTAGAGTATTGGTTTTATTGATGTAATTGTTTGAACTTAAAACAAGATGATTCCACACAAAGCATAGAAGAAGACTCCGAATAGCTAATGCAATCCTATGTGATAAGAATAAATCAGGAGGCATCACCTTACCAGACATCAAGGTATACTACAAAGCTATAGTAACCAAAATAGCATGGTAATGGCACAAAACAGAGGCATAGATCTATGAATCAGAACAGACAACACAGGTATGAATCCATCTTCATATTGACATCTGATCTTTGACAAAACAGACAAAAACATACACTGATATAAAGAATCTCTATTTAATAAATGGTGTTGGGAAAACTGGATAGCCACATGTACATGGCTGAAACAGGATCTGCACCTCTCATCTCTCACAAAAATTAATTCATGATGGATAACAGACTTAAACCTAAGGCATGAAACTGTAATAATTCTGGAACAAAATGTTAAAAATAATCTTATAGATATTGGACTAGGGAAAGAATTTATCAAGGAGACCCCAAAAGCATTCACAACAACAATAAAAATAAATGAATGGTACCTGATCAAATTAAAAAGCTTTTGCACAGCACAATTTGTAGAGCAAGCAGACAACCTACAGAATAGGAGAAAATGTTTGCATGCTATACATCCAATAAAGGCCTGATAACCAGAATCTACAAAGAATTCAAGCAAATCAGCAAGAAAAAATAAAACAGCCCCAAAAGTGAACAAAGGATGTGAACCAAAATTTTTCAAAAGAAGATAGACTAATGGCCAACAAACACATGAAAAAATGCCCAAAGTCTCCAATCATCAAGGAAATGCAAATTAAAACAACAATGAGATATCACCTAACTCCAGTGAGAATGGCTTCTTTCAAAAAGTTCCCAAAACAACAGATGCTAGTGAGGATGCATAGAAAAAGGTACACTTATACATTGTTGGTGGGACTGCAAACTAGAACAACCTCTATGGAAAGTAATATGGAGATACCTCAAAGAACTGAAAGTAGACCTATCATTTGATCTAGCAATGTCAATGCTAGATATCTACCAAAAGGAATAAAAGACAACCTATTTAAAAAGTTTATTGCACTCAAATGTTTATAGCAGCACAATTCATAATTGCAAAGATGTGGAATCAGCTCCAGTGCCCATCAATACATGAGTGCATTCATAAAATGTGGTATATATATACCATGGAACACTACTCAGACATAAAATAAATGGTGATCTAGTATCTTTTGTAACAACCTGGATGGAACTGGAGGCCATTCTTCTTAGTGAAGTATCACAAGAATGTAAAAACAAATACCACATGTACTCAATATTAAATTGGAACTAATCTATCAACACTTATACGCACATATGGAGTAAAATTCAAGGGAAGTCAAGTAGGTGGGGCGGAGGAGGGGATAGGTAAATTCACACCTAATTCACACCTACAATGCACATTAACTGAAGGACACACTTATAACTTTGACTCAAACTGTACAAGAGCAAATTATGTAACCAAAATGTATGTACCGCCATAAAATTCTGAAGTAAAATAAAATAAAATAAATGTAAGCAAAAAAAGAAAATGAGATGGTTACAGTTTGAAAAAACAAAACTTTTTCAAGCACATTAATAGCTTCCTTTAGCAGGAAGACTAAATGGAACTTACAGTATATTATATGTGTCTTAAGTGTGATATGTATGACTCTAACTCTAATCACTAAGCACAATCTGCAAGAAGTAAGGAATAACTAACTATACTAGTATTTCTGAAAGACAATCCTGAGCATCACCTGCAACCTATTCATCTGTGTTAATTATTAAAATGCTGACTCCCAGTACCCATGCCAAACCTACTAAAAAAGAACCTCTAGGAGTGGCATCTGACAAACTGTACTTTTAAATGTAGAGACTCTTATGCCCACTAAATGTAAAAACAGTGATACAAATGTTAATACCCTGCTGTTTGGAATAAGGCAGACTTATGTTTAACTCCCATTTCTGTCACCTAATGACTTTACCATTGGGGGACTACACCCTACTCTTGTCTCATCAATTCCCAACTCTTACCTCTCTTACACATTTTCTCTACCCCCGCTCACACAATTCATCTCTTATATAAATTTCTCATAGCTCAAAGCTGCAAAATTTTCAGTTTTGATTGCCTATTCTCTGACTAGGTGCATTCTTTCTAAGTTATCTCACTGAGTGCTACCCTCCCCTTCTTCATTGAATGTGTACAATTATCTAATAGATAACCATTTTGTTTCCTTTGTACACTCCCATAAAATAGCTGCTACAACTCTTCCGCAGAAATGAAAACTGTATGGTTGGATTTCCCTGCTCTAGTTAATCAGAGACAGAGTGATTGTTGTTATTGTTTTATCCATATCATTACCCTTATAACAACCTCAACTCTACTACCAAAACTCAGGTAACAAATCTCGAATAAAATACTCCAGATCCATCCATGCAATTCTATCCCAATATCTAATAATACTCTTTGTACTCATGATCACCCCACTCTCACTCTCTCACCTCTTCCCCCAGTCTCTCATTCTATACCATCATAACTAGAGAGCACAGCTTTGTGTCTGGGAGACAGGATTAATGGGGGGCTTAATAGAATAGGCTTCATTTAAGCTGAGTCCTGAAGAGTAGGCCACAATATGAGTTGTATGATAAAAATTACAGGGCTAGGTGTTTTGTGAACATCATCTTAGTGTTTCACAATATGTGGCGGTTTTTAAATATGCAGATTTCTCAGCTCAACCCTAACCTTAATGAAAAAGTATTCCTGAGAGTGTGGTACAGTAATCTACATTTTAAGACATTTTTAAGTGATTCAGATATATCCCACAATTCTATGTTATAGACTATAAAGTTAGCCTTATAAAATCAAAGTCATAAAATTTTGGATGCTCTCAGACATATGACTCATAATTTCAGTTATGGTGAAAACATACCAATTATCTCTCATTATTTCTAAGAAAAAGTTGTGTTCTCTAATTCTTTCCCTGTATTTTTGAGACATTCTCAAGAAAGACTACTTGATATGTAGTCTGGAAAAAAAGGAGTTTGGAAGACAACTGCAAAAGGAGATGAACATGAATAGTTTTTAAAGTAGCATAATCGAGTGGTGAAAACATTTGAAAAACTAGTTTTGGATAGAGAATTTTGTATAACTTAATGCTCAGGCTTTGATCTTAGTATGAACATCCACATTGCTTTTTTTTTTATTTGTTTTGGAAGGACCTCTAGCAAAATGACATTAAATAGAAATGCACTATATTTACATAGAATTTGAGATAAATGAAAATTAATTGCCCTTTCAGCTAATTCATAGTGGACTCATAAAAATGCTTTTTTATTCTGTAAGGCCTGTCAATATTCAAACTCCTCCAGCACACCATCTGTTCAGTTTTTTGGTGCATCTGCAAGTTCTATCTCAGTGACAGAGAGATTGGAGAGCTGTACGGCTTTAGAATATATTAGAAACATTGACACATTTAAGTATTTGAAAAGTATGCTACTACTGAAAAGTCTCATGATGCTTGTTCCTTCAAATGCAGGTATTTTAGTCAATGAAATAAAGTAATATTGCACAGATACTACATGGTTTGTTGGTGTTATTTGTCCTAATTTAGAAATCATGGCTGTTACTTTTCTTCATCAGACATTCTAGTTGAAATTATTGATATACCTTACAGACAGCACTGTGATTTTTATCAAAGTGTATACTCTATTAATCAAAAAACCCAAATATGGTTTGATTTCAAGCTTTTATTTGAAGCTGATTCCTTTTCTAACTTTTAGATGCCAGAATTCATTTTATAGGAAGATTTTGTGGATTCGGTTTTATATGTTTAAATCAGTATTTAGATTTAGATTATCTTTTCTTTCCCTTAGAAAAAGGAGAGTATATCTGTTCCAGGAGTTAAAAATTTTCTCCCATAAATATTTGAAATTAGTCTGAATCAAATAAAGTCTAGATCCATAAGAAAATTCATTCTCATAAGTTATTTTATTAAATTAAGAATTGCAAGTTATAGGCCGGGCGCGGTGGCTCACGCCTGTAATCCTAGCACTCTGGGAGGCCGAGGCGGGTGGATAGCTCAAGGTTAGGAGTTCGAAACCAGCCTGACCAAGAGCGAGACCCTGTCTCTAAAAAAAAAAAAAAAAAAAAAAAAAAAAAGAATTGCAAGTTATTCAATCCCCATGACATTTTTCCATAGTCTGACAACTATAAAATAATTGAACAAATGATTAATTGAAATATATTTTATTGTTAAATGTTTGATATTTCAGAATTGACTTGTTATATATTTACTTACTGACCCTTGATACTGAAGCAGAGATAACATCAACATTGTGTTATAGATGTTTTTCTCCTTGTTGATACCAAAATAAGGCATGCAAAAATAATGTTCTTATATTTAAAAGATGACTTGAGGTAGTGTGTTTAATACAATATAAAGGGGTAAACTTAGAAACTTCACTGTTGTTACTAATTATTGACCTAATTTATCAGCTAACGAAATGAGTTAGATGTCAATCTTCTTGAATCAATGTGATGAATAGAACCTCTATGCTTTAGAGAACACCTTCTTACAGGAACATCAGCAAATTCTTAAGGGAAAATGTCTGATAGATGCTATTAAATGTACAAGGCCTGGATGTATTGCTTATTGACATGTTCTTAAACTAAATGATTCTCCCTCGTGCTTGAAGGTCAAACCAGCTGCCCTTTGATAAAGCATCATTGACAAGATCATTCTTGATGAAATGCTGAGCTTTTGGTCGAAAATTAAGAATTTGCCACAAGCCTAAAATAAGTCTAAGGGCAAAGAAGGGAGAGAAAACATATGGGTTGTTAGGGAACTAGAGGGAAAAGCAGTTTCTATATGCAGTTGTTTTTCTTGTGGACAATAAAGCAGAAAAATGACTCCTCTGGCCACCTAATGAGAATATTATAGACTCTAGCTTTTGTAATTTTCATACTCAAACATCATGGCGTTAGTACAGAGCATCACAGCGCTCAAACATCTCCCTAGTAGCTGAATTCTAGTTTTCAATTTGCTCTTGGCCCAAATAGGTAAAAAGGCATTGGTCAGCTGATGTCCATTGTGTGATGAAAAGTCTAATTGTATTTGCCTTCTCTAATGGAGAGCAAGCCAGGACAGCCAGACAGGTCAAGGCATGTGGGCAGGCCTAACATACTGTGTCTAAAGAGAAAATTTGGAAAGCTCAGTTGGATAGCTCATGAGACAACTTACAGGCCACAGGATAGGTCTATATTTGCAAAATGATGAAGTAAAAGCAATAATTGAAGCCCTAATCCTGAAAATGCAGGCCAACAAACCTTCTGAACACTGTCATAGATCATAGTAGCATTGAAATGAGACAGAACTGTGTTTTGGGATCCCAGCTATACCATCCCAAAACTGTGTGACATTATACAAACTGATTCCTCTCTCTAAGCTTTAGTCCTTTTTACCATAAAATGATGGTAATAACGACCATAGGTTGCTGTGAGGATTGTGTTAAACGTTGTACATACAAATAGCACTTAGCATAGTGTTTTGTTCATAGTAAGAACACAATAAATATTAGCAATTAGTTTTCAGCAATTATTTAAACAGTGAAGGCAAAAAGTGTTTGGGAGACTGTCTTACATTTGGTTCCCTTGAAGTAGAGCCTGAAATAGGGATCTTTTTTTTTTAAACTAATATTAGTGGCAATTTCAGTGTCAACTCTTATTATGTTTTAATAGAATCAACAGTGATTTTTAAAGCTGATTGTGTACATCTCTTCCCTACTCTGTGTTCAGGGATGTTATGTTGGTTGATTGAAATAAGTCATGGTGAGTCTATATTTATACAATGTAAATCAAAAAATGTTATAAATCAATCTCCATTATCTTGTCCCTCCAGCCAGTTCTTAAACATTTACCAGCACATGGTTCATTGTAACAAAATAAGGGAAAGGTATTTTGAAGCCTGATTCCTACATATAATTTTTAAGGTGGGATGACAAAGGCTGAACTGAGAAAGGTCCCAAACACCTGGAAACAGCTAAGAGACACAGTGGCTTTCTTATCACATACAAATATTCTCCTATATACCTAATTTCATCAATGTTATCACAATCTACTATTTACATTTTCTTTACTTGCTTTTCCCCAATCCTCTGGTGATAATAATCTGGCTCTAGTAATGGATTGGGCTACTACAATAACATAACTCTTAACAATAGACTGGGAAAATTCAGCAGGACAGGAGCGCAAAACTGAGTCACCTGGCAACCTGGAGTTAATCAGAGGGGCAATGGAATAATTTACTACATAGTTGATTTCCTCATAAGGATGCTATTTACATACCCAAATAGACAGTTCAAAGTTTGTGGTACTACTTCCTAAACCAAGTAATCAAATTTACTAGAAATATTTTCAAGCCATGCCTAGGATCCTTGCAAATCAGTCTAATTCACTGTCTTGTGGATAGCAACTTTATAGGAAAAATTGCAATCAGGACCAGACAGCGAATGCAGCAAGTATCAGCCCCAAGGATTCCTTTCAGTGCTTAGACACAATAATTTAAAATAAGGAGTTTTGTCTCCCAAATCCCCAACCATCACCTCTCCCTTTGGGGAAAACAAAAGCAAAAGAAAAGAGGAAAACACTGAACCTTGTTTTCCAAATTCACTAAGTCTCCTCAGGGAGTTAAGAGGCATTTAGAACAAAAGTTTTGATTATATTCCTGAAGTTACTGCCCCACCCCAACTACATGCCAGGCATTGAAAGAATAAAAAGTTACTCAGTTTCATCAAACAGCACATGCCATTGATGGATTGCACTGCCAGGTATCCTAAATCTAATATAAAAAGTCAAGAGAAGCACCTTTTTCAAGTTCTCCTGAAATTCTTAGAGCAACACATTGTGAACTCACAAGCAACCTACATTTGGATGAGCCTTTACATTTATTTATGACAATAGGTAAAATGGCATCATTGTTACAACTTTAGGATAATAAATACTGAATATAGAATAACAAGTATAGTGGGGCTGTTTTTAATAGCTCATTGATTAACTATATTTTAAGTATGCAAACAATGTGTTCATGTTTTTAAAAATCAAATCATATAAAACATTATAATATGCTTTGATTATTCTTATGACTAGCCCTTTCCAATTTTTTAGGATTGCTGCGATCTACTCAGAGAGGCCTACCTTTTCTAAAGCAACCTTTCCCATTTCTACTGTCCATCACCTTGGTTCCCTTTTTCTTTTTTTGTTCTTTATTATACATTACAATTTGTATTTCATTTGTCTAACATACCTCATAAAACCTAAAATGACATTGACATTTACTAACAATATTATTTTATGAATCACTAAGAAGGAAAAAGCTTGTAATTGATAGAGTGCTTTCTTATTATATGAATTTTACAATTCCTCCTGCATAATGTAAACTTCACAGAAGGCAATGATTAGGTCTGCCTTTATCACTGCTGGATTTTTAGTGCCTAGCACAGTGCTAGGTTCAATAAGTGTTTGCTGAATGAATGGATCAGATCATGTTAGTTACACTGCTCTGTATCTTCCCATATCAGTATATAAAGACCTATTGTTTTCCTTTTAACATTTGTGTAGTATTCTATTGTATTTAATCACTCCTTTTTTGATGGATATTAACAGTGTTTCCAATTTTCCTGCCATTAAACAATGTTCATACAACTTGGGTACGTATGTAAGAATATCTCTAAGATAAACTTCGACTATAGAAGTGGAATTGTTGGGTCAGAATGTATATGCATTTTAAATTTGGATATATTGTCACATATAGAATTCTGTTTCTGTTTTGTCAAATCATAGTATATAAGAGATATTCTTACTGTAAGAGTTATATTTTGAGCAGCCTATTTAGAAGAATACCCTTCCACCTTTATAATGTTTTTACCTATACATGGGTCCCAATAGTACGTATTGCTCGAGATTTCTTAGGGACATACTCCAAGATGTTCCATGTTTCATCAACCTCTTTGCTTTAGAACAGAATAGCTAACTCCCACATCCTTTAATCTATCTTTTACACTATCACCAATTAATCTTTTTTTTGTGTGCTTACATTTTGCTTTATTTCCATAAGAATAATTTCTTTTTTTGATTTTTATTTTGTTTCAAGATAATATGAAAGTACAAACATTTTGATTGTATTTTATATCTTTGCCTCTCCCTAGCAAGGGTTAGAGGTATGCCTTTCCCCTCCACATTGCTCACCACATCCCTGGATGTGGGTCTACCCCCCAACCCCTGAATCCCTGGTGAATGCCACCACCCTTTGAGCACCATAGTGTTAATCAGTCAGTACCAATATGATGGCGAGTACATGTAGAGCCCATTTTTCTGATCTTGTGTCACCACACTTTGGATAATGGGCTTAAGCTTAATCCAGGATAATATAACCGGTGCTAGCTCACTGTCGTTTCTTAGAATTGAGTAATATTCCATTGTAAACATATACTAAATTTTAATAATCCACTCATGAATTGACAGGCACTTGGGTTGTTTCCACGTCCTTGCAATAGTGAATTGTGTTGCCATAAACATTCGGGTGCAGATGTCTTTATAATAGAATCTCTTATGCTCTTTTGGGTACATGCCTAATAATGCTATTGCTGGGTCAAATGGTATTTCTATTTTTAGCTGTTTGAGGTATCTCCAAATACTTTTCCACAAAGTTTACACTAATTTGCAGTCCCACCAGCAGTGTAAGAGTGTTCCTGTCTCTCCACATCCTCGCCAGCATTTGTTGTTTTGGGATTTTTTGATACAGGCCAATCTCACTGTGGTTAGGTGATATCTCATTGTAGTTTTGATTTGCATTTCTCTAATGATTAGCGATGTTGAGCACTTTTTAAATATGTTTTCTGGCCATTATTCTGTCTTCTTTGGAAAAGTTTCTGTTGATTTCCGTTGCCCATTTCTTGATAGGGTTGTTTGATTTTTTCTTGTTAATTCTTTTGAGTTCTAGATAGATTCTAGTTATCAGACCTTTATCAGAAGTGTAGAGATCAAATATTTTCTCCCATTCTGTAGGTTGTCTATTTGCTCTAATGATAGTTTCCTTGGCTGTGCAGAAGCTTTTTAATTTGATCAGATCCCATTTATTTATTTTTGTTGCTGCCGTGATTGCTTTAGGAGTCTTCTTCAAGAATTCTTTGCCTAGGCCGATGTCTGAAAGGGTTTTCCCAACATCTTCTTCTAGGATTCTTAAGGTTTCATGCATTAGGTTTAAGTCTGTTATCCATCTTGAGTGGATTTTCATGAGAGGTGAGAGGTAGGGATCCTGATCCATTCTTCTGCAGGTACTATCCAGTTTTCCCAGCACCATTTATTAAAAAGAGGGTCTTTCACCTAATGTATATTTTTGTCTGCTTTATCAAAGATTAGGTTACCATATGCAGATTCTTTCATCTCTGGAATCTCAGTCCTATTCCAAAGATCAATGCCTCTGTTCTTATGCCAGTACCAGGATGATTTAATTATTATTGCTTTATAGTACAGCTTGAAGACAGGAAGACTGATTCCTACCAGTTATTCTTTTTACTTAAGATTGCTTTGGCTATCTGAGGTTTTTTTCTGGTTCCATACAAAGTGTATAATTATTTTTTCTAGATCTGTAAAGAATGATGATGTTACTTTGATGGGGATTGCATTTATTCTGTAGACCACCTTAGGTAATATTGACATTTTAATGATATTGATCCTACCAATCCATTAACAAGGTAGAATTTTCCATTTGTTTACATCTTCTTCAATTTATTTTTTTAGCATTTCATAGTTCTCTTTGTATAAGTCTTTCATATATTTCATTAAATATATTCCTAGATATTTAATTTTCTTTGTGGCTAGAGTAAAAGGTATTGCGCTTTTGATTTGAGTTTCGGCTTGACGGTTCTTGGTGTATATGAATGCCTCTGATTTGTGTATATTGATTTTGTAACCTAAGACTTTACCA
>VBSM01003151.1:11465057-11477512 GCA_008086735.1 Cheirogaleus medius
ATATGAATGCCTCTGATTTGTGTATATTGATTTTGTAACCTAAGACTTTACCAACCCCAAACACTCTTTTAATCAGGTTAATCTCTTATTGGAAAACCTGTATTGGTTTGAGATTATGCACAATTTTTATTTTCTTCTTCATACTTTTGTATGTTTTCCACATGTACTAAAATACCCATGTATTGTTCTTATAATTGAAAAATTTTATAAATAATGGAAGAATGTAGCAGCCTCTGTCTTTTGAAAACCAATATTAAATCAGTATAAATGTATTTACCTCTCTAACCAAAATGGAAAACACTAAACCCTACATGCATTTTTTAAAATTCTGATAGCTACCCACTTTGCCAAGTTTAAAATAATCTCAGCCTGGGATTGAAGGCTGATTGAAGGCTGATCTGTCCTCAACATACATTTTCAAAGTTATCATTGCTCAATCCTTTGTGATCTATTTGTTAAAGACAAATTAATCTGATCATGGTCTCTGTAACATGCCTCTCATTGTGGCTTTCTTTTCTTACATAAGTTGCCTGATCACTTAAAGGCTGTATTCCTCTTCTTAAAAATCCCTTAAGGCCCAAATCAAATCCTACTAATTTGGGAAAGATTTCTCTTTCACAAATTTATCTGAAGGCTAGGCTTTTTCTTTCATCCTGTGAGATAACACTATGTTTAAAATTATTTTATACTGATGTATTATTAGTTTTTAATATGTATATTATCCAAATAATTGCAAACACCTACAGCTACACTGCTTAATAGAGTAGTGTTACATGTGATTATTTAGATTTAAATTTAATTTAACCTAATTTAAATTAACCAATTATTAGCTGATTACTAAGATAATCAAGCAGAGGCTTCAGTGGCCACACATGACAAAGAATACAGACTATACAGAGTTAGTTCAGAAATACCACTAAGCAAACCAAACAAAAAACCTTGGGTGGGGGGATATGATTGTCAGAGTTGTCACATTAAATATCACATTTAAATATGACATTATTTAAAATGTCCAATTTTCAATAAAAATTTATGGGATAGTCAGAAATCAGAAAAGTATTTCCCATACACAGAAAATGAATCAGTCAATAGAAACTATCCCTTAGGAGGCTAAAATGTTAGACATACTAAACAAAGACTTCAAATAAGCTACTTTAAGTATGGTCAAAGAGCTAAAGGAAATAATGTCTGAATAACTAAAGTATGAAGACAATATATTACTACATTATGAATATAGAGAAAGAAATCATTTTTAAAACAACCAGGTAGAAATTCTGGAGTTAATCTATTAATGTATATAAAAGTATAATAATGGAAGTAAAAAGTTTACTAGAAGGGCTCAACTGCAGATTTGAGCAAACAAAAGAAAGAATCAGTGAACTTGAAAATGAATTGATAGAAATTATGCAATATAAAAATAGAAACCAAAAGAATAAATAAAAATTGTGCCTCAGGGGCCTGTGGAAAAATGTGAAGGTACTAAACTATACATAGAGTTCCAGAAAGAGGATAAAAAGAAGATAAAGAAAGGAGCAGAAAAAATATTTGAAGAAATTATGGCTGGAAATGTCAAAAATTTTCTGGAAAAAACCATTAATTTTTTATATCTAAAAAGCTCAGCAAACTTTAAGCAGTTTAAATTAAATATAATTTCAAAATATCTCAGTTGCACTGGCTACATTTCAAGTGTACACAGCCATGTATGGCTAGTGGCTACTACATTGGATATTACAGGTATAGAAAATGTCAATAATTGCTGAGAGTTCTATTGGATTCACTGACTTAGAGTGTAAGACCAGTGCTTTATACATTGACATTTGGTCCTCTCTAATTTCCAGTTTCTGAATCTTTCTAATCCACTTACCTAAAGATACCACCCGTCCACAAACACACATCTATGAGGCCAGCCTTGTTTCTAGAACTAATCAGAATCTAGTATATCAAGAGGGATTTTAGGAGTTCTATTCAGTGCCACAAGACTCAGTATTGAGTTACTCTTGCCCATAATCCCACCCTTACCTTGTGCTCCAGCTCTGATTACTGGATTTCTAACTTGTTTTTAGGACAAAGTGACCACCTTGAATGTTTATTCTTACAGTTGCATTTCTATTCATATTTGTTTCCTGTGCCAGAGTACGGTTTCCTGATTTATAACAGCCTCAGACATAGTTTTTCAAAGACTGAAATCCTGTTTTGCCCTTGCTAATTTCCTTCATAAGGACTAAAACCCTTCAACACAAAAGTTCAAAACTGGAACTGTTACTTTCTGTTCACAACTTTATTAAACATTAATAACAGGAGAGTATCTCCACTAAATGCCAGACGTAGTCAAGCTGCTTTAATTCTCAGTATAATTCTCAACCATTAATCTTATTATTTCTATTTTAGAGATAAGGAACTTGAAGCTCAGAGAGATCATATAACGTGTTCAAAGTTATCTACCAAATAATTGATAGACTTGGAGGTTTAACCATATTCATGTGGCTCCAGAATCTGTCTCTTCCACAATTCTATATTCTCAACCTCAGGGATTAACTCTTGATAGTATATTCTAAACTAGTGTCTGGGGTGATGTAACTGGACATGACCTGTTACATTGTCATGTAGCAAACATCCCTATTCCAATGATCTGCCTCAATTGTTGTCTCTCTGGTGATACAGAGTTGCTTATTGGCTGTCCTTGTCCCACCTACTTTATTACTCCCTGACAGAGTCCTTAATGTTGACTATGGTAGTGAACTACTTGCCTGTGATCTGAATATCATGTCTTGTTTGTTGGATTAGACTTCTTTCCAGTACCCACATTTGAGTTAGCCTCACCAGAGCCTACTCTAATCCAAGAGAGGCATTGAGTTCTTTGGTCCTGATCCCCTCAGTCCTTTGAATCTTAATGTCATTAAACAAATTAAGTCTAGTCTAAATATGACACTGCTTGGCATGGAACCTTGCACATAGTAGGGATAAATACATATTTGAGATGGTTGTGAAAATAATGAATGCTTAATATGAAGCATTAAGTGTACATGCAATAAATCTTAATTGCTTAAAGAGTTTCAAGTGTGGATGTCCTCTACATGGTATAAATATCATCGGAAGCACAAAAGAAAACATCAAAAAGTAACTTTGAGTTAGAGGAAAGGACAACACTTGAGTCAAGCTAAATATAGCCAATAATAAAAACAAAGACTATTTTTATTGCTATTAATAATATTAATGACACTAATTTGAAAAAGTTATAATAAGCTACCAATTATTGAGTGGTGAATATAAATATATCTCAAATATTATGGTAAGTTCTCTACATATATTATTTAATTTAAACTCCCCACATTGAAATGTGGGTTAGTACATGATATCTTTTTCTAAATGAAAGTTTAAGTACCTTGACCAAGGTCAAAGAATGACTCCAGAATTTCTGTAAAGGATAAATTTAAGAGTGGTAAACAAAGGGAAGAGGCAAGGGACTTGCCCTGAAACTTAGTTAGCAGAGTAAATACATTATCTTAGATTATTGGGGTGTCTACAGTTGGTGGCTAATGGAAATCATGGGCAGAGAAAGGCAGAGATAAAGGCACTGCCATGGCTAAACTGCTAAACTAGTAAATGACGTTCTGGGATTTGAACATAGATTTTCTGAATTCAGACTGTGAACTATAGCACTGCTATGCTCTCACTCAAATCTGTATTTCAAACAGGGACTCCAACACTTTACCCTGAAAGGTGGGTCCTGTGATCTGGTCAGGGCTTTTTCTTTAAGAAACAGATTATTTCAGGAGGAATTTCAATCTGGAGCTTTTGTGTTTTAATAAAACAGTGGTACTTTTTGTAAAACATTTGACAAGGCTCTTCAGATTTATGTTTGTAGAGATTCTAGGTCATTGTATCCAACGGTTTTTCTTAGCTGCCCACAGGCAGTGAGTGATCTTTAAGGAGGTCTTTCTTGATTCATCCATCAGTATGAATTCTTATTTCCTGTTCCCCAAGAACATCCAGGTGACCGATAGCCTCCACAATGCAGATGATTTCTGCATCTATCAAGAGAGCTCTGAAAAAGGAGAGTGAGAGGGCTACTAAATTTTCTTCTTGATAACTGACCAAAATGCCTATCAGTGGTGTCATCTCTCAAGGCAACTATCAAATAAGACACACTACGAGAATTTGAAAAAGAGCAAAAGTGCTTGAAGTCCCTAGCTATAGAGACTGTCTCACTTCTGTCTTTCAACTTGCAGGGCCTGGTACTCTGTGAGAAGTGAAAATGTCCTTAGTGAGCAAGTTATTGTGCAAGGTCTGCCCATTAGCTGATTGCTGAACAAGTGACAAAACACAATCTCAATGTTTTTTGCAACTGTGCTGATTTCAGCCTGTTTTTGTGCTATAGTACTCAACCTAAAAAAAGACACACAATGACTCAGGTCATATATTAATTTTTATTTTTATATTCACTGCTTATCTAAACATAGAAAAAACAAATGCTGCAAACTCATGCCTCCTGCTTATTTGCCACTGTTGGAAAGTCCAATCAGTACCTACAAAGAGATGCTAATGCTTAAGGAGGAAAGCACAGAGGGTTTAGAGATAGACTGATGCCAATGAATGTTCTGATACATAATTCAAAATCTCTTCCTGAAATGTCTATGGTTCTTAGTGATTCACAATAAGAGAAGCCACAATCCTTCTTCAACAGCTGCTCCTGTCTGATAAAAACTAGATGGCCACAGATCTGCTGTAGGGGAGGTGATTACACTCAGAGAGAGGGATTTGTGTTTCTCTGTAGATTCTGAGTGGTATTCACTTTCAAAGTGAATGTTTAGCCTTTTAGACCATAAAGGGTCATATTGAACAAATTATAAGTCCTTTATTGAAAGTTACCATGATGACCTAAAGATAATAGTAATTATCAAGCAGGAATGTCCTGATGCAAAAGAAGACAATAAAAACTGAATGACAAATACAGAAGAACAAGACTTCCAGGCAAAAAAAGGCAGCAGATTCTCCATTTCTCCAAGATTGGAGCCTTGGAGAAAGCCTCCTTCTTGTGTGACAAGGACTTACAATGGGCTGAGAAAGCAGGGCTTTTTACCTCATAATGTTGCCTTTGTTTCCCTTAGTTCCTCAAAGCTGATTTTTATTGGTGCTTTCATTAGACAAATATGTGCAAGCTCCTGACTAAGACAGACAGTTTATCTGTATTCTCAGCCACAATAATCGATGGGCCTTAGGTGTAAACTACCATTCCCAGTATGCATTTCATTTACACATTAGGGTTATATAAATTATTTTCTGGTTCTACTTGGCTCCCACATATACAGGTTATTTTATGCCTAAAGACATATTATTGCCTGGATTGTTTTCAGCCTTCCCTGCCCACTGTCATCCCAGTACTGATTGAATCTGTGATTTTTGCTTTGGTCCTTGAAATTTAAGAGCTGTGTTCTAGAGTCAGGTTCCATGGTTCATATCCTAACTCTATCCTTGACTTGCAATAATACCTGTGAAAATAACTCAATTTTTTTGAACTTTAATTTTTAAAACTATAAAATTGGGATAATAATCATACAGGCCTCATAAAGTCATTGAAAATATTAAATGAGACGATCCATCTAATGCACTTAACATTAACAGAGTATCTTAACATAACAAGGACATACTAAAGCCTACCTATTGTTACCATTATCCTTAGTCATCCAACTAAACTGCTTGATACCCTGATCTCTTTATAGGTTAAGACTTTTCCATGAGCTGTAACCAGCATAGTATCTGGATGAGGAGTTGTGAGGAAGAATAGAGCTAATGATCTACTACTTTACCCTTGTAAGCTACAGTCTCTCTTCAGGTACAGATCTCCAAGATGATGATTACACCCATATATCTACCTCCCTTACATTGTACTCAGTTTTGATGGACTGAATTATCTCTACCTGATTGAAATATTGAAACCATCTTTAGCCTACACTGTGACAAGGTATATCATGCCTTTACCCATCATATAGATAGCTATCCCCTCAGTTCTATCAATCCTGAGTGGGTGACACTATGGTTTGAATATAGTTTTTTTTTTTTTTTACCACAAAACTCATGTTAAATCCGTACTTCCAAGTACAGCAATGTTGGGAGGTGGAACCTTAAAGAGGAGAGGCCTAATAGGAGGCATTGGGTCATGGGGCCTTTGCTCTCCTGGGTGGCTTGGTGCCATTCTCATGATAGTGAATGAGTTATTGCTCTCATGAGACTGGATTAGTTCCCATGAGAGCAGGTTGTTACAAAGTGAAGGTGTTTTGCCCCTTCACATGTGTCTACTTTCCCTTTGACCTTCTGCCATGTTATGGTGTAGTAGGAAAGGCCTCACTAGAAGCCGGAGACATGCCCTTGAACTTCCCAGTCTGAAGAATCATGAGCTAAACAACCCTGTTTTTTATGAATTACTCAGTCTCAGGTATTTTGTTATGAAAACACAAAATGGACTAAGACAGAAAGCCATCCCCTCAGCTCTGTCAACACTGATTGGACAGCCACATGTGGTCCTGCAACAAAATTCCAACCCCTTCCTCTCACTACCTCTTTAATATCACCTCAAGTAAGCTTGAGTCATTCCAATAAATGATAGGCCAATAGCCCCCGTTGGAAGTTCCTATTCCTTTTTTGTTTTCTTGAATCAACAGATGACAGAAAAATGAGGTCAATGAGGCCAACTTTTCATAGAACTAACAGAAGTAAGTATCAGCTGTAAGAAAAATAAAAGACCTTGTTCTTTCTCCATTCTCAAAAAATATGTTTTCTACCTGCAGGCTGATGATAGAAATTCCATACCTAAAACATCCCTAATTTATGAACATGATCTTTGGCTTATACAAAACTCCATAGGAGGGTTAACATCAATCTACCATCCATCACAGATTTATAGCCCCTGTTTTATTTCACTCAGCACTCACTTTCCCTATCTCATGGGCCCACCAGTATGCTCAAGCCACTTTCCCCCCCATTCCTGAGCCAACCCAAACAGTCAGGACTCATATTATCAATATCTACACTCTCCTACACTAACTTATCTCATAGAGCATAAGAAAGAAATAATAGGTTTTTTTTTAGCAGTATATACTCTAAGCTATCAAGCTATCATTTCATATATGTAGGAAATTATAAAAGTAATCTCTTAGTTTATTGGAAATTTTAACTGGAAAGGAGTTGGAAAAATAAGAGTAAATGAAAATTTAAGTAGGCTGATGCCTCCAACAGTGATTCACGGTAGAAACAGGAAAAAGCATACTCAATTCCATGCAGATGTGCATGTTTGCACATGTGTGTAAACTCATACTGGAAGTCTTAGATTGATAGAAATGGTATGTTCAAATGAAAGAACAGGGAGATAAGGAAGAGGCAAAATGAGGTGAGGTATAACTAGCAAAGGAAAAATTTTAAATGATGGTTACCAAAAAGTGAAGTCACTGAGATCAGGTGAACAGGGATTCATAAGAAGAGAAAAATGTTAATGTCACAGAGCAAAAGAGTTAGAAGTACATAATTTCACACAAAGACATGTTCAGAGAAACAAAGCTTCACATTAACATTAATGTTTTGTATATTTAGACATGGTTAATTTAAAAGGGTGAGCTCTTCTCAATTGTGTCAGATGTTACCAGCACTGCAACAATCTAGCCCAATACACTGTTCAAGGACATATGTGTCTCTGTTTCTAGATGGACAGGTCCAAGTGATTGTGATAAAAGAGCTTCTTAAAAAAATATGTATTACTCAACCAAAGATAATGATTGTGGCATTTTTCTTACATTTTTTGAAAATGATCATTCACATGATGTGAAAATTAAATATAAAAACGTATGCGGTGAAAGATCTCCTCCTCATACCTTTTCTATCTCTGCCCAATTCCAACCCCACTTGCACACAAGTAAGTGGAAACCACACTTACACACACAGGTAAGTCTTTTTAGTTTCTTGTGTGGCTGTCTGGTGTTTTTTAGGCACAAATATGAATATCATTTTCATTGCCCTCTGCTTTTTATAAATATGGCAGCATACTAAATACAATTTTCTGTATCCTTTTTTTCCCTCAATTAACAAATGTCTCACAGAACTTTTTTATTAGATAGAGAGCTTCCTCATTAATTTTTACAACTCTATAATAGTCCGTTGTATGGATGCACCATGACTGATTTATTTAGCCCCCAACAGCAGACATTTATATTGATTTTGGTATTACAAACAATGATGAAGTTTGTAAGCAGGTGCATATATCAAAACATATTTTGTTTTGCATATTGGGAGAGTATATAGATTTTTGTTCAATCAGAAAGGTAATAAATGCCATCTCAATGTAGTTTTATAATGCATGAAAAAATACCTGAAAATTAAATACAAATCAAAGCCACATGTACTTTCTTTTCTGTAAACTATCTTTTTATTGCCTTTACCTACTTTTATATTAGCTTACTTTTTCTTATTCATTTAAGGATACATTTTATATTTGGTGTGATTACACCTTTGTATACGAGCTGTCTCATGCCATCTGTTTTGCATTCGGCTATCCATTTCTTTAAATATTTTATTAACAATTATTGATTTCACATATAAACTTCAAACATGAGAATTATAACATTTCCTATGATATAACATTAAAAATCCATGTGCTATCTCATCCTCAATGATAGTAACAGCTGAATAGTTTGTATATAACATTATAGATGGTGTTTGCCAGATAATATTCAGAATAACAGTTAAATTTGCATTTCAGATAAACAAGTATTTTTTTAGTCTAATTACATCCCAAATACTAAATGAGATATATGTATACTGAAATACTTCTCTTTTCTTTTACCTGAAATTCAAATTTAACCAAACACCTGTATTTTTATTCACTAAATCTGGCAACCCTGATTATATTTTCATATTTTCCGAGACCAAGGTCCTATGAGCATGGTCTGTTAAGCTTGACATATGTGGTCAACTGATAATACATGGAATTATGAAACATGATAATAAAATATATGCAGGATAAATGAGAATTTTTCAAAGATTATCAAATGCAGTCACACATTTGATATAAAAATGCTCTGTAGAATATGCCTCATAAGCAGTCATCCATCTTATTACTGAACACTTTCAATGGCAGGAAATTCCCACTACCTAAAAATCAGCTCATTTGATGTTTGCACTGATTATTTAGTAAACTGTTTGTCAAATTAAACAAATTCTCTTTTCTTGAAGGTTCCTCTTATTCCTCTTAGTCATGGTGGGTACTAATAACAAGTTAAATCCCTCTTCTATATGTCAAACCTTCAAATATGTGACCACAGCAGGCCAACTTTGATATTATTTTTCCTATTTAATAAATATTTTCAGTTCCTTCAACCATCTTATATATTGTTTCAAGTCTTTTCGTACACTAGTAAATATTGATTTTGTACCTTTCATGTGTCAAGCATGGTGCTAGGTGAAATGACATTGTAATAAATAGTATAAAATTCCCCATCCCTCAGGACACTATTAGTTTAATGATGGAAAATAGATAAGAGGGTAAACATATACTAAGATCTGTGACAAGTATTATAATAAAATTTTGAACAGGATCCTTTAGGTACATGGAGGAGGGAGATTCTAAGTGTACCTAAAAGAGAGAAGGGAGAGTGGGTGGCAAGGGAAAAGTTCAGAGATGGCTTAGTGTGTGATGACTGAGTAGTGTCTTAAATGTTCCATAGGAATTGTCAATTTGAACAAAGAGAGAGGGAACAAAAATTGCTAAATAGGTATTTTAATATTCTTATGCTAGGTAACCTCTGTTATATCAGACAATGAGTTGATCACTTCCTTCTTAAAACACTAGGTTTCGATTTTACTACACTCTGCTCTAAGCATTCTTTTTATCTTTTACTGGCTCCTTCTGGTTCTGTCTCTTTCCCTTCATTGTTCTTCTTGAGGTTTTTGACTCCTGTACACTGCTTTTCTCATTCTATATATAGTTTCCTTTAGAAATTTCATTTACATTTTTTAATTTCAGAATATTATGGCGGTACAAATGTTTAAGTTGTATATCTTGCCTTTGCCCCACCCAAGTCAGAGCTACAAGTGCGCGCATCCCCCAGACAGTGTACACCACACCCATTAGGTGTGAATATACCCATCCCCTGCTCCCCCTCCCACTTTCCCGACTCCTGATGAATGTTACTATCTTATGTGCACATAAGTGTTGATCAATGAAAAAGGAGTTTTATTTACTTGTGTGGTGTCCATTTCCTTGTTAAATGTTCATGATTTCCAAACATATAACTCCATCCCAGACTGCTCCTCTCGGTTCCATACATAGTGTGAAATGAATGCCTACTTGACATTTTCCCCTAGATGATCCACAATTACCTCAAATTCACTATGTCCAAACTGAAGTTCTCCTCCCATGTCTATTACTTTCATGGAACTAGCTCTATTTATACAATCACCTATATTAGAAATGCAGGGGCATTCCTGACTTCTCTCCCTATTCCATACATGTATCCACCAAATCCTATGTACCAATTATTTTCCTTCTGTCTCTCAAATCTCTCTTAAATCACTACCTAAGTTCAGGCTTTCATTATCTATATCTGGGACTTATGTGATAAAACCCTAACTCACCTCCCTGACTGTTGTTGTTTTTATCACCCATCAACTCTACTCACAGCTACTAAAAATGATCTATATCAAATATTAACCATGGAGTTTGACTTCTGTCAAAATAGCATTAGGAATTCCACTGATCCAATCCCCACTGAAACTGGTAAGAACTAAAGACAAATAAACAAAAACATTTAAAGCCTCTAGAAATGGTCCTAAAGGCAAATGGCAAATGAAGAAAAACCTATTCAAAAATATCTGTAGAAACTCAGTAAGAAAGGCCAGAGACTTTACTAGTTTAACCAAAACTACTCCTTTCTTCCCCATCCCAGCTTAGAAATACAGAGGCTCTACTCAGAATGCATTAGGCAAGAATACAAGACTCCTGCTACTCACAATGCCCAGACAGAGGGCTTCTTTTTAGGAGGAACAGGATATTAGCATTTATCATCCTGCTTCCAGCTACTTGATGGTGAGGCTAAGTCCCAGGCAAGTTGGTTGAGAAGTTAGGGCTTTCTTCTGCCTAACCGTACTCATGGAACAGACACTCTCTTTTAGTTAGCACACTGAACATACTGATGTATATGGTAATCCCTAGAATAACCACTATGATTATCACTCAAAAACTAGTGAAAAATAATATTAAAAATTAAAATGCTACATTAGAAAATATTTACTTAAGGTAAAATAAAGCAGTAAAGGAGGAATAGAACAACAAAAATGTCATGAGGCATACAAAAAACAAAAAGCCAAATAGCAGACAGAAATACAACTATATTGTTAGGTTCGTTCCAGGTGGGAACCTGAAAAGTATATATAGGACAGAATGTGGTTAATGCAAAATTTAGGCTTGTGAAACAATAGCTGCAGGAGTCTGGAAATTGCCGGAGGTTGTAAACCTAACAGACAGCTGCAGCGGGCCTTCCTATCCTCCCTGATAAGGAAGGAACTACCCTCCTCACTTATCTCTACAGGATGAGACTGACGCAAGGGTCCCAGAAACTGGTTGTTTGAATAACAACATCTTTTACTGCAACGGCTATTCTGGTCCAAGTACTCTGTTCCCCCCCGAGAATCACTCTATAAAACCCAAGGCTTTCCCCTCCCTCAGGATGGATGCTCTTTGGCCTCTACCCATCTGCACCCAGATGCTCAAAATAAATAGCATTTTGTTACACATGAGGCTTTGTGTGTGTGTGTGTGTGTGTGTGTGTATCTGTCTGTCTCTCTTGGCTCCAGACCTAACATATATGAATAATAACATAAAACATAAATGGATTAAACACCCTTGTTGAAAGGCAGAGATTATCAAGCTGGATAAAAAATAGAAAGAGTATGCTATTGTGAAAGGTGTTGTGTCCTTAATTTGATTTTCAGCTTGACTGTTATTGGCGTCTATAAATGCCACTGATTTGCATGAATTAATTTTGTATCCTGAGACTTAATTGAATTCACTTATCAATTGCAGGAGTCTCTTAGTTGAATCCTTGGGATTTTCTAGATACAATATCATATCGTCAGCAAAGAGTGAGAGTTTGACTTCTTTTGCCACCATTTGGACACCCTTAATTCCCCTCTCTTGTCTGATTGCTCTGGCAAGGACTTCCAGCACTATGTTGAATAGAAGTGGAGATAGTTGGAAAACTTGTCTGGTTCCAGTTCTAAGCAGGAATGTTTTCAATTTTTCCCCATTCAGTATAGATATTGGCTGTGAGTTTACCATATATGTCCTTAATAATTTTAAGGTATGTCCCATCTATGCCAACCAATGCTGGCATGAATGTGGAGAGATTGGATCCCTTTTACACTGCTGGTGGGACTGAAAATTAGTACAACCCCTGTGGAAAGTAATTTGG
>VBSM01003151.1:11477612-11512520 GCA_008086735.1 Cheirogaleus medius
GCACTCAAATGTTTATGGCAGCACAATTTGCAATTGCAAAGATGTGGAAACAACACAGGTATCCATCAATACATGAATGGATTAATAAAATGTGGTATATGTATACCATGGAATACTACTTAACTATAAAATCAATGGCGAGCTAGCACCTTTTATATTATCCTGGATAGAGCTTGAACCCATCCTTTGAAGTGAGCTATCACAAGAATGGAAAAATAAGCACCACATGTACTCATCATCAAATTGGTACTAACTGGTCAACACTCAGGTGCTCCCATGATAGTAATCATTGGGTGCCGGTCAGGTGGGATGGGGGTGGTGGGAGTGGGTAAATGGATGTGGAGCACACTATATGGGAAAGGGCATGCTTGTAGCCCTGGCTTGAACAAGGCAAGGCCAAAATGTTTGTACCCCAAAATATTCTGAAATAAATAAAAAGAATATGATCCACATACATGATATCTACAGGAGACACATTTCAGATGTTAATATGCAAATAGATGGAAAGATAAATGATGTAAAAATATTTCATACAAACAGCAATGACAAGAAAACTGGAATAGCTAAATGGATATTAGATAAAATATGCTTTAATGCAAAAAAATTACCAGAGATGAAGAAGAACATTTTATAATGATAAAAGGGCCAACTCATCAGGAAGATGCAACAGTTATAAACTTATATGAAACTAGTAACAGAGTACCAAATAACAGAAATAGAAATTTAGATAATTCAATTATAATAGTTGGAGATCTCAACACTCAATTGTCAGTAATGAATAGAAGAATTACAAAGATCAACAAGGAAATAGAAGACTTTATCAACATTATAAATCAGCTAGACATAACAGACATCAATAGCACACTCCAGCAAACATAACAGAATATATTCTCTCAAATTTACAAGAAGCATTGCCCAAGATAGACTATCTGGTAGGCCATAAAGCAAACCTCAATAAATTTAAAAGCATGGAAATACAAAGTATATTCTCCAACAAAAATAGAATTAAATTATAAATACATAGAAGGAAGAAATAGGGTAAACTTACAAATATTAAGTTTAAATAAAATTAATTTAAATTAAATAAAAAACTATAAATAGCCAATGGGTCCAAGAAGAAATCAAAAGGAACATCATATAATACTTTGAGGTTAATGAAAATAAAGACTCAACATATCAAAACTTGTAAGATACAGCTAAAGTAGTGCTCAGTGAAATTTATATCTATAAATGCCTATAATGAGAAAGAAGAAAGATCTCAAATCAATAGCCTAAATTTAAACCTTAACCACAAAAAAATAAGAGAAAACTAAACCTAAATCAAGCAGAAGGAAAGGGATAATAAGGATTAAAACATAAATTAATGAAATAGAGAATAGATAATAATACAGGAAAATCAATGAAGCCAAAAGCTAGTTCATTGCAAAGATCAATAAAATTGACAAACCTTTAGTTAGATTGACTTCCCTCCAAAATTACCTCGAATAACTAAAATCAGAAATGGAAGAGGGGACATAACTACTGGGCCTACTAAATAAAAGAGATTATAAATGAATGCTGTGTTAGTCCATTTTGCATTGCTATAAATGAAATTCATGAGGCTGAGTAATTTATGAAGAAAAGAGGTTTATTTGGCTCATGGTTCTGCAGACTGTACAAGAAGTATTGCACCAGCATCAGCTTCTGGTGAGGGCCTCAGGGAACTTCCAATCAAGGTGGAAGGCAAAGGAGAATAAGTGTGTCACACGGCAAGAGAAAGAGCAAGAGAGGGAAAAGGTGCTGCCAGGCTCCTTTAAACAACCAGCTCTCATGTGAACTAATAAAGTGAGAACTCACTCATTATCCCAGGGAGGACACCAAGTTATTCATCAGAAATCTGCCCCCATGACCCAAACACATCTCACCAGGTCCCACTTCCAATGTTGGGTATCAAATTTCAATATGAGATTTGAAGGGGCTAAACAGCCTAACCACATCAAATGCGATGAATAATTGTATGTCGACAAATTATATAATTTACATAAAATAGGAAAATTCCTAGAAAGATACAAACTACTAAAACTGCCTCAAAAAGAAAGTGACAATCTGAATATACCTACAAGTGAAGAGATTGCTTTAGTAATGAAAAAACTAACTACAAATAAAAATACAGACCCAGATGGCTTCATTACTAAAGTCCACCAAATAATAATAAATAAAGGATAGCACTTCTTCACACAAACTCTTCCAAAAATAGAAGACTTCCCTACTTATTGTATGAAGCCAGTATTACCCGGACAACAAATTCAAATGAAGACATCAGAAGAAACTACAAGCCAGTACTTCTTATAAATATCAATGCAAATATCCTCCAAAGAACCCTAGAAAATCAAATCCCTCAACATATAAAAAGAATTCTATACCATTATCATATGGGATTTATCCTAGTAATTCAAAACTATTAATAGTTCAACATTTGAAAATCTATTAATATATCACATCAATAGTATAAAAAACAAAGAGAAATCACATGATTATCTCTATAGATGCAGAAAAAGCATTTGAAAAAATGCAATATATTTACATGATAAAACACTCAAACCCAAAATAGAGGGAGACTTCCTCAACCTGATAAAGGGCATCTATAAAAAATAAATAGCAAACATCATACTTAATAGTGAAAGACTAGATATTATACTCAATCAGAAATGAAAAAGCAGACATTACAACTGATAACACAGAATACAAAGTATCATCTGTGACTACTACGAAAACCTACACATACTCATGGAATAATAGGTTTTATTATATGAGCACTGGACTGGTAATAGTGGCATAAGCAGTAGGGATGATAAGTTTAATTTTTGATTTCTTGAAATGAGATGCCAAGTGCACAACCCACTAGAAATGTCTAGTAAGCAGCTGGAAATAGAGAAATGTAGATGTGAGAACTAGAGAAAGGTTTTGGCTGTAGATGTAAATTTGGGAATTAATAATTTCCAGATGAAATTGAAACTTTTGCCTTGAGGTGTGGAATGAAAGAGAAAGACTCACTTAAAAGGGAAAGGCCCAGAATTTAACACAATATTTCTGGTGTGGTCTGTTAAGCACAAAAGACTATGAGACTATGGACCTATCACATTGCTCCATCCAGATACTGCATTTTTATTAATATATTATAGTTTAGGTTGCATTATCTTTCTTAGGAGCCACATCTTAGAACTGACTAATACTGACCAGTGAAAATATTTCAGCCTGTTTTCCATAGAGGCTGTTATATTTCCCAAATGGATACACATACTGTTGGTTTTCTGAACAAATATATATAACCTAGTATTTAACCATATTAAATCATACCTTCTTAGATTTGGTCATCACTCTAGTATATTCAGATCACATTGTATTTTGATTCTACCATTTAATGTATTTATTACCTTCTAAATTCCTTCACTTATATAGATTTTATATCTTTCATACAACATGAAAGCCTTAATGGAAGAATCAGATTGAGGACAGATTTCTCACTGCAAATTTTTCTTCAGAATAGTAATATTTTAATCAGGCCATTTGGGTGTGGCCACTTGAGCCATTAATAATTCTCCCAGTAGTACTAACGACTAGCCACATTTCTCCATTTGAAACATATATCTCATTACATATCTAATCAAATTATCAACTCAAATCCCATTGATGAAATTAAGATTTCCTTATTTAATGAATGTCCCTGATATCACAGTCTAGTTAACTTTACTAGACAAAGTAACTAGTTATCTTGTCAAAAAAGTTTTAGTTTATATTGGTATGACTTAGTAAGCCCAACATGAGACCTAGTGATAATTGCATATATCTAACAGCTCACAAAATATGCTTTTAATAAATCATTCTAGAATTTAGCTCAGAAAGAATGACAGGCACATTGTTTTTTGTTAAAAATTGAGATGCTTTTGGCTAATTACTAATTTCCCATCATCCAATGTATAATAAGGAGGATACTGAAACATTTAATTATATTAAACATGCTCATAAAAACCTTTGACTGCATACATAAGAGAATGAGCCTTCAATATGGTGACACTAATAAAAAGTAGTGTGGTAGCCTTCAGCATTGTTAAACAATGCAATATCTGTCAATGCCTTAGAAATGTCATTCATTTGAGTCTGGAGGCTGGAAAGTATGTCAATAAAGAGGTCCTAGAATCATCCTTATGTGGCAAAGTAATCTTAGGTAAGCAGATTCTAATCAGTTCAAAAGATCAGCCCCCATGAATTAGCTACTCATCAAGAAGACAGTGTATATAGGACAGGATGCTTGGCCCTCATCCTTGCTGTACCCTGATAGAGATTAAGCATCCTACCTATTCCTTTGAGAGGGAGTAATCAAGAGCATGTACAGGGTAAAGCACAGGTGAACAGAGATGATCATTCTACCTTCTGGTAACCCATACCTTGGCTCCTGTCAGACACACAATCCTGGACAGCCTATATCAGTGTATATCATACGAGTCATGGGCAAGATACACAATTACTGTTGTGATTGTAGTAGTTACAATTAATATACTTATTTAGTAAATACATTACTTTAGAGGCATAAAATAATGAGGGATAAAAGTGAGCTCAATCAAGAAAAACTTTTTGGAGGAGGTGAGTTTTGAGCTTGTTTCAAAGGAAAGGAGGGACTCAGATTCAAAGACCAGAATGCAAGTGAAGGCTCTGATCAGGGGGCAAACCCAGAGAAGGGGGGAGCTGGTTGTATTTGGAAGGGTAGATGCAGCTAATAATTGGGCCTTTCTAGAGCTGAGCATCCTGGCAGTCATGAATCTTTGGAGGATGGCGGCATGGCAGAATAGTAGGGCTTCAGAGGTTCTGCAGGGTGGCTTGAGGAGGAAAGGGAACAGACAATGTCAGTGATGGGTTTCAGATTCATCCACTGTTTGTTACAGAGTGCCAAGTGAACAGTGTGAAACACTGCTTACTGTGAATCTCCAGGATTTAAAAATGATGCCTGGTGCACTGAATGCTGAATGAATGAAATATGAACTAATTTGAGGCAGTTAGGTGCTCTCTATCTCTCCACCAATTTCAAGTTCCTTGTAGCCATGTTTGTTCTCTCCCTTTCTCTGTAAAAATAATTCTCCTTGACAGAGAACATAGGAGTCAATTAAGAGTTAAATAATATGATTTCCTTCTATCATTTATAAACATTATCTGATCTACCTCAAGTAACAAGTAAATCTCTTTCTTGGCCAGCTCATGTTCTGTATACAGCTTTACAGAATAATCAACTCATCCTAGTTTGCCTAGGACTGTCCCAGTTTTAGCACTGAAAGTCTCATGTTATTGGAAATCCTTCAGTCCTGGGAAAACTGGGATGGTTGGTCACTCTAGCTTTAAGTGTCCTTATTTATGTTCCTAGCATTTGTTGAAGGCCTCAGATAAGTTGGATCATTAGCTACCCAGACAATATTTTTTTTCTATGTACATAAGTTTATTATAATTTTACTGATATCAAAGATGTGTAGCATACAACTTGCAAATGACAATAAGATGCACAGTGCTCGCTATTACAGAACGTTCTTCAGCCAACTGGTTTTCAGATAATGGTTTCCTGTATTTCTGCTGAACTCTTGGGTCTGTAGTTAACCTATGGCTGCAGTTCAACCATTATTTGACAAAATCAGACTACAAACAGATGTTTGGCTACTGTCCATGCTTCCTTCAAAGTCTAGGGAAGAATTTTTTCTTGCCTCTTCTAGCTTCTGATAGTTGCCGGCAATCCTTGGCACTCTTTGAGGCATGACAGCATAGTTCCAATCTCTGCATCCATCTTAAGATGGCCATGTTCCTTCTGTGTGTATCTGTGTCAAATTTCCTTCTTTTTATAAGGACATCCATCATTAGATTAAGGCCCACCCTAACCCAGTATGACTTTATCTTAACTCTATTACATCTGATAGGACCCTATTTCCAAATAAAGTCACATTTACCAGTTCCAGGTAAACATGAATTTTAGGGAAACACTAATCAACCGAGTATTATAACCTGTAGTAATTAATACAATAAGTCTAACATTATCAAAATGATGTCGAATGCTTTCTCCATGTCTTTCATTCAATAGTTCTGTATTTATTCTTAATTATACCACTTAATCATAGTCATGATTACATTTCTCAGCTGTCTCTCCATTATTATTGCAGATCTAACCTTGGATCTCCAGAAATTCTATTTAAGTTCTATGTTTATCACTCAGGGAGTATACTCTCTCTGTCAGCTAAGTGTTTCTGAAGATATTGTATAAATTCAACTGCTGTAATTTTGTATCTGAGATGCTAAATATATAACTCTTGATTTAACTGGATACATATACGTTTGACTAATTCCTTTGGCTTCTAAATTATAAATATCTTCCATCATACATATGCAAATAAAAAAACTTCTTGGTTTTTCATCTCTACCCTCTTCTAGTCCACTTTCAAAATATCCCATGTCTAAATGGATCAGTATGTCATGAAAATATTATTAATGGATTGCCTTCTTTCACAAGGCCAAAGTCAAGAAATGATTTTGTTGTCTCCTTAGTCATGTTCTCATATTCAAAATGTCAGATAGTCTGTCATATTTCTGACTTTACAATTTATTCATTTTTATGTTTCTTTCTACTAGTATCACTCAGTCCAATAATAGACCAAGGTAACTCATATTGATTTTAGGAATGCAACTTCAAATATAAGGAAGTTACTTCTACCAGTTAAATTCAATCTTGTCTCCTGCAAAATACAGTTTTCACAAAATATTTTAAGGCTCCAAAACCTGGCTATTTCTACCATTTCCATTTTGTTTTGAAAATAAACATGGATTTGTATTTCCAGCTGGTCCCCTCACTTTTTTGTCCTTTCTTCCCAATAAGTTTCATTTTGATTAATTGACTTGAACACAACACAAGTCACAATTTGGCTAGATAAAAGCAATGCTCAATTCCAAGAAATGTGTTTGGGTTGTTAAGGCACAGATCAATCAGTGTTTTACGAATTGTATCTTCAAAGATCATAAAAGTCTTTAACTCTTTATCTTTACATGATAAATACAATTAATATTTCACAATAGATGACAAGAAGTTAATTGCTGTTGCAAGCTAAATTTGTATTGTGATTTGTTTGTTTCTATTGAATGACTAGATAGAAAATACTGCCATGGCGTGGATCTTTTAGTTCCTACAGTAAGATTTTATTGCCTCTTCCTATCTCTGCTAATCTTTAGTCTGACAATGGAATACTGGTTTCTAGTCCATTCTAGTCTGGCTATAGTCTTGATTTTGCCAAGACAAACTTCAGGTTACTTTCTTCAAGTCTCAGTTTTCAAAATATAAAAAATGTTGGTAAAAAAACAATCCTGTTTTTATCACCAAGAAAAAGTATAATATAACTAAGAACTTCTTAAACCAACAATGAAATCTATGATAGAAAACTTCCCCATGCATAAGGGAGGTCATGAACAAAATGTATCATACACTGCACATATCCTCTAAAAGGCTATACACAAAGGCCAGGACTATTTAGAGAGAAAAAAATATTTTTCTCTTGATAGAAGATTAGATTAATTAAAAACATCCAGTTATACTACTTATAAGCTGTTTGAATTTTCAGAAATAATTTAACTTCTCTATACTTCAATTTCCTCATCTTAAAAAATGGTGAAAATCATAGAACCTAACTCATATTGTTGTTGTTAAGATTAAATGCTATACTATAAGTAAGGTACTTGGAACAGTATAATGTAAGCACTCAATAAATGTTAACCAGTAGTAGCACTGGTGGTGGTATTAGTTATGGTAATAGCTGTAGTAGTAGCGATAATAGTAATGCTACTAATAGCAACAATAGTTTAGTATGTTTAGAATGATTATGCTAAATTTGCTTCAGCTATGAATCAAAAATTAAGGGGCATTATCTAGTAATTCTTTGTTAATAACTAGGATAGTTGTCTTAACCCAAACACCTTCCTGAGTAGCTCAAGAGATTGTTATTTCTCACCGTTCTGAAATAAATGAGGAGAAAACTGAGAGGAACCAGGTGCATATCATAGGAGAGTTTCAAGTCTTTATTCGATTGTTGTATTGTTGGTTATTGTTCTTATGGTTGTTTTGTGCAAAAAGTAAGAAAAAAAAAAAGAAATCTTAGCTCTTGGAGAGAGATTAAGAGTGGTGTTGCCTAGTAATGTTTTCTATGGTGGCAATGATGAAAAAAGAAGAAATAAAGCCCTGGAATGTACTACAGATACTGGTGGGTTTATATTGCTGCCTAAACTGTGGCCCAATAAGGTAAGGTCAAAATACCTTCAAGAGGAGGCACTGAGTAGCTAAATAGACCAAACAATGGGAAAGATGGTAAACAGAGAATTGACTTAACTAAACATCCTATGAGGTGTTTTGAAGGGAGACAAGACAGGTACAGTTTTCAGTGGAATGAAGGGTCAAATTGAGATTGCTTTCTCTAGGCTTATAACTGAGAAGGAATTATCCTCATAGGGTTAGGACTCCCCAAAATACAAGTGAACAGAATATTCTATTGTGATTTCCCATGGTATTTTCTTTTCCCATAGCTGTCTATACTAGAGCAAAGAACTCTGCAAAATATGTCGTTATTATTGCTATATTGATTACAGTCAGAGACAAATCATTTCCCCCAAGGCTCTAGACTGTCCTTTAATGTAGGTGGAGCTGAACTATTCAATGGTTCTCAGATTTGATGCAGCAGAATCTACCTGGAAAGCTTGTCAAAAATATATAGCCCTGGATTGTACCTGCAGAGATTCTGTTACAGCAATAGGTTTTGGGTGGGGAAGGTCTTAGGAATCTGTATTATTTTTTACCAGTTCCCTAGGCAAGGCAGATGAAGGTAACCCATAGACCACATATTGAGAAACAATAACATTTCCATGATCTCATGGATAATTTGAAATTCCCTAGCTGTCTGATTAGTGCCACAATATCTGAAATCTTACCACTGATGCAATAATTTTTTTTCCCTCTGTGGTGGCATACTTCATTTGGGAAACATTGCAGAATCTCCTGGGCTTTTCTTCAGATTATTTCTCTCTGAGACTTTGCCTCCTTCCTCTTCAGTTTGAATTACTGCCATTAATTGA
This sequence comes from Cheirogaleus medius, assembly GCA_008086735.1. Taxonomy (NCBI): domain Eukaryota; kingdom Metazoa; phylum Chordata; class Mammalia; order Primates; family Cheirogaleidae; genus Cheirogaleus; species Cheirogaleus medius. The sequence goes on from VBSM01003151.1 coordinate 11,486,733, forward strand.
GCCACTGTCATTTATGAGTATATGCTGTATCCTTAAGTGTGTTGGAGAGCAAAATGTTACTTATGATAATAATATCTAACAATTATTGAGTAGTTACTGTTTGCCAAGCACTATGGTAAACACTTAACATCACATGTGATAGAAATTCATTATCTCAATTTGATAGATAAGGACCTGAAGATTTAAGAGACTAAGGACTTGTGCAAAGTACACATTTGTCAGTGATGTAGCAGAGATTGGAACACACAACTCTACGACACCAAATTCTGTGCTCTTAACCACATTGCAAGAGTGCTTTGGAGATACATTTCGATGAGATAAGCAATCCCTTTTCAAGAGCCTCATATAAAGGGCAATGAACCCTGAGAAGATTAGCACAATGCATCACCTCAGGGACCCGAGATAGCAAGCAAGTTGGCCCTGCCAGTTATTATCTTTTATAAATAGCAAGTCTTTTCTGCTTGTCTGGGCAGGGTGAACAAGTGAAGGACAAAACTTGATAGGGAGGAATTAAATATGTTCATTTAACTACTTTGAAGTTTACATCAAAATCAAAGTTTCAACTTTAAAGCAATAGATGTGGATGCCAGAGAATTTATCAGACATACTTTCTTAGACTGCTATGGATTCAATGCATCCCCCAAAGTTTGTGTTGGAAACTTAATCCCAATGCAACATTGCTGAGAGGATGACCTACAAGAGGTGATAAGATCATGAGGGCTCTGCCTTCACTAATGGATTAATGTTATTATAGCAAAAGTGGATTAGTTATCATGAGAATGGGCTTGTTACAAAGGCAAGTACAGCTTCCTCTTGCTCTATGCATGCTTTCTTTCCTTTCTGCCATTGGATGACATAGCCATGGTATAATGCAGCACAAAGGACCTCACCACATGCAGGTCCCTTCACCTTGAACTTCCCAGCCTCCAGAACTGTAAAAACTAAGTTTTTTGTTGTTCATAAATTACCCAGTCCAGTATTCTGCTATAGCAGCACACAACAGACGACAGGGGCCCTATTTGGAAAAAAGATTTGGGCCTGGATATATCCACTGCACTGACTTGTGTGGTAGACAACTAACAACAGAAATCTTTGGGGCAACCACTGAATATCAGAGGCTTCCAGGCCTCCCAGCTTTAGGACACAAATGTCCCTCCAGCTCCACTATAGTCAAAAGGTATCAACAATGAAATCCTATTTAAATGAAATGAGGTTGGTCTTATCAGTGAAGTCTTTTCCAATAACTGAAAACTGATCAGAAAATCTGTTTAGCTTCAGTCTTTATTATAGCACTAATTCAATAATATGCACTGCATTTAGTTGCTAAGGACCATATAATAAATATAACATTCTTTCTCTTCTGAGTAAGAATATTATAGGCCACACACATGATTATTCTAAAAACATAATTAGTGTTTACAGATGTTCCACTGGAAAGGGAAAGGTGTCCAGTTAATGAAGAGATCGAGGTAGTGCCAGGGAATGCTATCTAGCTGCACATACAGGTCCTAACCAAGAAGCATTTCCCTTTCTGGGATCAACGCAGTCCATGGTTTATTTTCACATTAGCAGGCTTGTAAAATGACTTTATTAAATCACAAATATAAGTACAACACTTAAAGTTGGAATACTAAGCCAATATCATGGATACTGATTGATAAAATCAGAACATCAACATATTAATAGCTATTTAAAAATAAAACTATCACAACGACCAAAATTTCTGCATCAACTTGGCCAGTGCTATCAAATCCCAGCTAACTAGATGTATGCCTTTAGGCATGTAATCTAGCCTCACTAAAACTGTAGTTTCCTCATATTTAAAGTAGGGACAGTAACAGTAACTGTCTCTCATAAGGTTCTTGAGAGGACTAAAAGAAGGAATACATGTGAAGTTTTTAGTACAATGCCTGGCACACATTAAGTCCTCAATATGTCCTATCTATTGTTATTATTACTATTAATATTATTAAAAAATTGCTTGGTGAGGCTTCTTGTTTGAGATAACATTTGACATTTCAATGACCCTGGCTCAGCTATCCATGAAGATTTAGCAAAAGCAAAAGTTGGCAACTACTCTGAAAACTAAAAGCAACAGCTTTGCCTATTGCCATAGCCTTGGAGACATTTTTGCTAATTATAAAACCTATTTTTTAAAAATGGAAATCATAACCATCACTAGAAACTGACTAAAGCGCTGTTATTTGAGAGAGAGAAACTCAGTGTCCATGAGAACAATCAGAAGACACATGGACCTTTGCGTATTGCACCCTGGATGACTAAACATCCAAGGGTTATACCAAACTGAAAATTGTGAGCTATATCTCTATTGCAGAAATATTAGGAATTATATTATTTTATTGAATTCTTTAGTTCAGAGCATCAAAAAAGGTGGTAGTGGAGGTGTCAATCACCCAAGATAGGCAATGCAAGGCTAAGACCAAGGCCTGACCTATTTGCCTGATAAAGATACAAGGGGGAACTTTCAGATTCAGAAAGTTTAGTACTCACATAGAAAGTAAAAGGAAGAGTAGCCAAAGGTACCAGGTCACTGTAATCCTTTTTTCACATACCACAAAGGACATTGATACAAAAGAGGCCAATTGACTGCAACATGAGTTGTGGGATACCTCATCACTGAAGAGACAATTCCAGACTTCAGCTAAGAGGTTTTACAGTATGCAGCTCTATTCTGATGGGGACAGGACAGAAAGCCCAAAATCTCATCAGAACGTGGTAGATAATCAGAAATTTTTTCATGACAGCTTCACGGGGAAGGTAGGTAGGTGATTACAAGGTGGCACCTACTCACAGGCCTCCCATCCTCTCAAATTCCAGGAGGATTACAAGGTATTCACTAAGATTCAGATAAGCTTTTGTACAAGCCTTTGCCTGTATGGCCTATGTGAATACCTGCAAGATTTGCAGGGCACCATGGTTTAAGCATTGTCCTAAAGGAAGTAGGTAATTATACCTCAATACAGCAGAGACACACTAAAACAAACTAAGAAATAGAAATCAAATAATTAAATATCTACATAAACCTGTTCTCAAGGGTAGATCAGAGAAAGATTATGCTAATATGCATGGGTAGGGTTGCCTTATTCTAGCTGCTTTTTAAGAAGAAAGTCTGGAATTTCAGTTTTCCTGCCACAGAAATAAGAAAATACTCTGAAGGAATCCACAGACAAGAATCTAGAGGCTCGCACCATGTGATACTATGCCAGTTTGGTGTGGTTAATAGGTGTATGAAATTTACTACTTAGTATTTCTTTTGAAATGATCTGGAAACATTGCTCAAATGAATATTTGAAAGTGAAAGGACAAGCTACATGCCTGTTTATTGGCACAGAATGATTTTAATGATATCTCTCTTTAGCTCATAAGTAATTCTAGCAAAGATAAAAATAATTTAAAAATATTATATATGGACTATCAAAATACTATAGAACAGAAAAAAGGAATTTTATTATAAGTTTAAAAGGAGAAATATACATCTCAAATTTAATTAAAATGTGAAAAAGAGGAAATTTATTTAAATCATTTCTTATTATCAATAAGATACAAAAACATGTGGCTTCTATGAGGCAGGAGTAAAAGAAAATTATAAAATAAATATACTTCTATAAGATCTTGATCAAGAAAAAGAGAAAAATAAGTGGAAACAACTAACATTTTTTAAGAGTTGGTATCATCTGAATGTGTCCACTAAATTTATATGTTAGGAACTTGATCCCCAGTGTAGCAGTTTTGGGAGGTGGGGCCTTTTGGAAGGTATATAGGTCATGAGTTCTCTCCTCTTATGAATGGATTAATGCCTTGAGCTTGGATTTACAAGTCTTCAGAATTGTGAGATAATAAATTTCTGTTCTTTATAAATTACTCAGTCTGTTGTATTCTGGCATAGGAGCCAAACAGATTAAGACAAAGTTAAAAGGTGATATAACCACAGATTAAAATATAAACATATTTTTTCAAACCTAAAGTATAAATTTGAGAAACTCAGTTAAATGAGCAATTTTCTTTTATTCTACTTTTAGGATGGATAGTAGTAAAAAGTTTATTTTACTTTCTCAAGAAAAAAAGAAAGATAGAGGGGGAGAGAGAGAAGGAAAGAAAGAGAAAGAGAGAAAAGGAAAATGATACAGCACTGTAAGAAGAAAGGTGGAAAGTGCTGGCAGCTGGGGAAAAGCAACTCAGAATTTTAAAAGGTAAAAATGTTTTTTTTTTTCTTCATTATTTGCAGCAGACTTATAACAGGAGTGGAAGGAGGCCATCATTCCTTCCTCTTTTTTTCTTTCCTCTATGCGGCTGGCTTATCAAAGACCTTGAAATGTGGTCCTGGCAGGGACTGAGGCATATAGCTCCCATCCCTACTGTCTACTTAGGTCTTCAAGGCTGTGAAAATGAACTCTTAAAGATAATGACTTAGGCTTGAACACAATGAGTTGACTCCCAGGTTTGTTTGTTTTTTATTTCAGAATACTAAGGGGGTACAAATGTTTAGTTTACATAAATTGCCTTTGTACCACCTGAGTCAGAACTACAAGTGTGCCCATCTCTGAGACAGTGCACACCAAAACCCCTAGGTGTGAATATATGCATCCCCTCCTGGCACTTTCTACCTGCCCAACACCTGATGAATGTTACTTCCATATGTGCACATAAGTGTTGATCAATTAATACCAATTGGATGGTAAGTACATGTGGTGCTTGTTTTTCCATTCTTGTGAAACTTCACTTGGGACAATGGGCTCCAGCTCCAGCCAGCATAATATAAGAGGAGTTAGTTCACCATTGCTTTTGAGGCTGAGTAGTAATCCATGGTAAACATAGACCACATTTTATTAATCCACTCTGTATTGATGGGTACTTGGGTTGTCTCCACATCTTTTCAATTCTGAATTGTGCCGCTATAAACATTCAAGTGCAGACATCTTCATTATAGAATGTCTTTTTTTCCCTTTGGGTAGATACCTATTGCACTGCTGGATCAAATAGTAGTTCTACTTTTAGTTCTATGAGGTATCTCCATATTATTTCCAAAGAAGTTGTACTAGTTTGCAGTCTCACCGCAAGGATATGAGTGTGCCTATCTCTCCACCTCCACACCAACATTTCTTGTTTAGGGTCTTTTTGATAAAAGCCATTCTCACTGGAGTTAAATGATATCTCATTGTGATTTTGATTTGCATTTCCCTGATGATTAGAAATGTTGAGCATTTTTTTATGTTTCTTGGCAATTAGTCTGTTGTTTTTGAAAAGTTTCTGTTTATGTCCTTTGCCCACATTTTAATAGGATTGTTTAATTTTTTTCTTGCTGATTTCCCTGAGCTCTAAATAGATTCTACTTATCAACCCATTATCAAATGTATAGCATGCGAATATTTTCTCCCATTCTGTAAGTTGTCTTTTAGCTCTAGTGATAGTTTCTTTAGATTTGCAGAAGCTTTTAAATTTAATCACATCCCATTTATTAATTTTTGTTGTTGCTGTGATTGCCTTTGGGATCTTCTTCATAAATTCTTTGCTTAGGCTGATGTCTATAAGAGTTTTTCCAATGTTTTCTTCTAGAATTCTTAAGATTTTACACCTTAGGTTGAAGTCTGTTTTCCATCAAGAGTTGATTTTTCTGAGATGTGAGAGGTGCTGATCCTGTTTCAGTCTTCTACATGTGGCTATCCAATTTTCCCAGCACCATTTAATGAATAAGGGTTCTTTTCCCCAGTGTATGTTTTTGTCTGCTTTGTCAAAGATCGGATGGCTATATGAAGATGCTTGTATATCTGGGTTTTCAGTCCTGTTCAATTGATCTATGTCTCTTTTCTTGTACTAGTACCATGCTGTTTTAGTTACAATAGCTTTGTAGTGTAGCTTGAAGTCTGGTAAGTTGATGTCTCCAATTTATTCTTCTTGCTTAAGATTACTTTAGTTGTATGGGGTCTTCTCTGGTTCCAAACTAAGCATAAATTTATTTTTTCAGATCTGTGACAAATGATATTGGTATTTTCATAGGGATTGCATTGAATCTGTAGATCACTTTGGGTAGTATAGACATTTTAACAATGTTGATTCTGCCAACCCACGAGCATGGTATGGTTTTCCATCAGTACATCCTCTACTATTCCTTCCTTAGTGTTTCATAGTTATCCCTATAGAGGACTTTTACCTCCTTAGTTAAATATATTCCTAGGTATTTTCTTTTCTTTGTTGCTATTGTGAAAGGCATTGTGTCTTAGATTTGGTACTCAGTTTGAATTGTTGTTGGTGTATATGAATGCTACTGATTTGCATATATTGATTTTATAACTGAGACACTGTTGAACTTATTTATCAATTCGAGTAGTCTCTTGGAGAATCTCTGGGGTTTTCTGGATATAAGATCATATCATCGGCAAACAGGAATAGTTTCACCTCTTCTGCCCCTATCTGGATACCCTTAATTTCCTTCTCTTCTCTGATTGCTCTTGCTTGGATTTCCAGCAGTATATTGAATAGAAGTGTTGATACAAGGCAACCTTGTCTCATTCCAGTTCTAAGTGGAAATGCATTCAATTTTTCCCCATTCAATATGATGTTGGCTGTACATTTGTCATATATGACTTTTATCATATTGAAGTTAGAACCATCTATACCTATTTTCTTAAGCATTTTTATCATAAAACGGTGCTGCATTTTGTTGAATGCTTTTTATATATGTATTGAGAGGATCATATGGTCTTTGTTTTTATTCCTCCTTATGTGGTAAATTACATTTATAGATTTGTGTATTTTGATTCATCCCTTCATCTCTGAGATGAAGCCCATTTGGTCATGATGAATTATTTGTTTGATGAGCATCTGAATTCTATTTGCTAAGATATTACTGAGAATGTTTGAGTCTATATTCATAGGGATATTGACCTGTAGTTTTCTTTTTCTGTTGAGTCCTTTCCTGCTTTGGGTATCAGGGTAATGTTGGCTTCATAAAACATGTTGGGGAGGACTCCTTCCTTTTGTATATTATGGAATATTTTCTGCAGGATAGGCAAAAGCTCTTCTTTGTAGGTCTGGTAAAATTCAGCTATGAATCCATCTGGTCTAGGACTTTTTTTTTCTTTAGGAAAGTTTTTTTTTTACTGATGATTCAATTTTGGTACTTGATATTGGTCTTTTCAGGAGTGCTATATCTTCCTGACTGAGTCTTGGGATGTTGTGTGTTTCTAGAATTTGTCCATTTCCTCCATGTTTGCAAGTTTATGTGCATAGAGATTTTTATAGTATTCATAGATGATATTTTGTATTTCTGTTATATCAGTTGTAATTTCTTTTTTCTTATTATTTATTGAGTTTATTAAATTCCTTTCTTCTCTGCTTCTGGCTAATATAGTGAGAGGTGTGTCAATTTTATTTATCTTTTCAAAGAACCAGCTTTTTGTTTGTTTCATTTGATTGATGAAAAAGAACTTTCATATAGTTCTTTTGTTATTGATTTCAATGAGTTATGCTCTGATCTTGGTTATTTCTTTTCTTTTGCTGAGATTTGGATTGGTTTGCTCTTCTTTTTCCAGTTCTTTGAGGTGATTCATTAGATTGTTGATTTGTGATCTTTCCATCTTTTTAGGCATATAGGCATTTAAGGCTATGACTTTTCCTCTCAGGACTGCTTTATCTGTATCCCACAGATTTTGAATAACTTGTGCCCCCCTTATCATTTATTTTAAAGAATATTCTGATTTTCCTCTTAATTTCTTCCTTGACCCAACAGTTGTTCAGCAGAATGTTGTTTAGTTTACATGACTTTGTGTAGAGATGAGAATTTCTGTTGGAGTTGATTTCTAAGTTTATTCCACTGTGTTCTGACAAGATGCATGGTATAATTTATATTTTATTAAAATGTGTTAAGACATGTTTTGTGGCCTAGGATGTGGTCAATCTTAGAGAATGTCCCATGAGATAATAAGAAGAGTGTATATTCAGTGGGTTTTGGTTAGAAAGATCGAAAAATGTCTGTTAGGCCCATTTGTTTTAGAGTTGTATCTAAGTCCATTGATTCTTTGTTTATTTTCTGTTTGGTAGTCCTGTTCTGTTCTGTCAGAGGGCTGTTGATATCCTCAGCTATTACACTGCAGTTGTTTATCTTCTTGTTTAAAATAGGATTTGCTTTATAAATCTGGGTGTACCTGTGTTGAGTGTATAAATATTTAGAATTATTATGTCTTCTTGTTGAGTTTTTTCCCTCTACCATTATATAATGGCCATCTTTGTCTTTCATTACTTTCATCAATTTGAAAACTAAGTTATCTGATATCACAACTGTTATACCAGATTTCTTTTGGTTTCCATTTGCATGGAATATGGTTTTCCATCCCTTCTCCTTGAGTCTGAATGAGTCCTTGTGGATTAGATGTGTTTCCTGAAGACAGCATATGCAGAGGAGAGTAGTTGAGGAAGGCCCATGAGGATATTAGCTACTTCTACCCACAGAGCCAAGTCTCTAAGATAGGGGTCCTCACAGAGGATAAGGAAATTGATGGGAAATAGATAAAATAAAAGAATACACAGAGACTAAATCATAGTTTATAATTTTATATAAAAAGATTGGGTATAACACAGAGGGGTACTCAGGAGACTGGACATATCCCCATGAATGCCAGCAATATGGTTAGATTCATACAGGTTTTTATAATCACAGTCATCAATTACCAGTTGTCAGGGTAACATATTTGCATATCAGGGAATGCAGTTGCTAGGGGATACAGGTTGTGGTTTGGGGTCAAAAGTCCTCTCAAGGGGCTTCTAATCTATCTAGGTGAACAAACAGGTACAAAGTCTTTTAGGGGCTAACTTCTAAGTTCTAATAGGTAGTTGTCAATTAACAAAGGTATAACAAAAGAGGTATAGTGACTCTATATTTCTTTGATTAGTTATGGTGGACTTAAAGGTAGACAGACAGGAGAGAGCAGTAAACCCATCTCTATAAAACAGGTTTCTTATAACCAGCGGGGTGCATTTCTGGGCAAAGGGCACTCATTGTCTCTGGCTCCCATCTTGTGGGCCATATTTGCCTTGTCTTATCTTTCAGGACACAGGGAAGTTCACAGATTTTGAGATATTGGGAAGCCTTCCTGTAAAACATCTCTACCAGAGATTTGAGAGCTCTCCCATGATAGCATCCTCTAATAAGTGAACCATTGAGTCCATACATTCCTTTAGGGCAAAACCCTGCAAACTCCTGTTTCTGTCTTTAATATAGTAATATTGGGTTATACAATAAAATAATGGTCTTATGAGCTACATCTCATTAATTCCTCAATCATATTTTCCCAACAAGCATATACTTGGCTTGTGTATATTTTTCCATTTGGACAGACTATGTCTTCAGTGAGTAGTTCAAACCATTCACATTTATCAAAAGAATTGATGTGTGGGGTGGATTTCTATTCATCTTTTTCAGTATAACTTTGATGCTTTGTATGATGTCTTGAGTCATTTTGGTATCTGGCTTTTGACCTTTAGCTTTTTTATTATTTTACACTGGAGAATGTCTACTGTGCTGATCCATGTGTAATGCAGTTCTGAGTACTTCCTGCAGGGCAGGTCTTGTTTTGACAAATTACCTCAGTGTTCGCTTTTGAGAAAGAATTTATTTCCCCCTCATATATGAAACTTAGTTTTTCAGGATACTAAATCCTATACTGTGCATTATTCTATTTGAGAAGACTGAGAATGGGGCCCCAGTCCCTTCTGGCTTCTAAGGTCTCAGTTGAGAAGTCTAAAGGTAGTTTGATGGATTTTTTTTCTAGGCTACCTGCTGCTTTCACCTGACAGCTCATAGGAGGGCCACTTTCATGTTTATTTTAGCCAGTCTGATGATTATATGTTGTGGTGTTTTTCTCTTTGTGATGAATCTCCCAGGAATCCTTTGAGCTTCTTGTATCCGGATATATAGATTTCTATCAGGGTCAGGGACATTTTCCTCCATTATTTTTTCTGATAGATTATCCAACTCTTGTGTGTTTTCTTATTCACCCTCAGGGATGCCTATGATTATTATGTTAGCCCTCTTCACATAATGCCATATTTCTTGAGGGCTTTGCTCTTTTCTCTTATTTCTCTGCTCTATTTCAGTGACTGACTTGTTTAATTGAAAGGTATTGTCTTCAATCTTTGAGATTCTTTCTTCTGCTTGATCTGACCTATTCTTGAGGCTTTCCACTGTGTTTTGTAATTCCTTGAATGAATTTTTCATTTTGAGACATTCTGTCTGATTTTTATTTAATTTTTTAATTTCTTTAGTGAATGTTTTATTCCTTTCCACATTCTTTTTGTGGTTTCTTTTTGTTTGGTTCCAATTTTATCTTGCTTTTCATTAAGTTTCCTTACAACTCATGTTTGAAATTCTTCATCTGTCATTTCAATGTTCTGATTTTGGTTGATATCCATTGGTATAGAGCTGTTGTTCCCTTTTGGGGGTATCCCTTTGCTTTTATTCTTAATACTTCCAGAGTACTTTTGCTAATTCCTTCTCATCTGGAGCAGCTGTTGCTTCTTACTACCCTAACTACCCTAATGCTAGATATAGACAGGAGATATAGGGAAGACTATTCCATTCTTTATACATTAATTTATGCATATATTTCATATATATAAAATTCCATTGTGTGTTTGTATGTGTATAAAATCAATGCATAAAGCTAGGAAGAAAAGAAGAAAAATGCAATGGCTATATGAGAAAATCTTCAAAATTTTCCTAAAAGAGATACATGTTTAGTGTAATAAATGCTCCTTGATAGAAAGAATAAATTTCATAAGGGTTGTAATTCTTCCAAAAATTTAACATGTAAATTCATTCAATTACAATAAACTTATGTTTTTTTAATGTAAGAAGCAATTCATGTGTAAGGTTAAATAGCAAAACTGAAAAACAAAGTTAGGAATAAAAGAGTATCTATGTATATTATAAAAGAGAATCTAGATATACTATAAAAGAAATAGTTACCAAAATGTGTTGTATTCACATATTATTCAATAATAAATAAAAATAATTGAGTATTACAAAACTGGTACATTTGTATATGTTTATAAGGAGTGCATTTGAGTGATACAGGCACCTTCTACTTAATAGCACTACATCATGCCTGAAATCAAATATGCTGTATGAAATACTAATCAAAACCTTTCCAATAATTTAAATGGGAAAAATATATTGCAGTACTCTTTACATGAAATCTCTAAAAAATTCCCTGAAACAAAACCACAACACAGTAAAACTATCCTATTTTGATGCAATGATTAAAAGATTGCTTCCTGAGTACCAAAAAATTAATATGGTTGATAACAAACCATAGCATTTTATTAATTAGTATGCCCTCTGAATTGTCTTTGACTAACATTTAACTCTAGTAGGTGCTAGGACATGTGGCTGTGAGAACCAAAACAACATTCTACTTTTTTATAATTAAAAGTCCATGAAAATATATGTGTACACATGTACATATGCATACCCACACACCCCAAATATGTCAAAATTTAATAAATAAAATTATAAAAATAGAATAGGTTAAAAATTTATCTTACATGGCATAAAAATATTTTTAAGTATAAAAGCACTGAAAGAAGCCATAAAGGGAATGATTCATATACTTCACTATATTAAAAATGATTAACTTTCATGCATCACAACCCTATAGATTGAAAGGCTGATAAAAAGTAGAAAAAATATAAGTTACATGCATTATATATAAAGAGTTAATATACTTTATACATGGAAAAATGTCCTTAATTAATTTGCATAATGAGCACTCCAAAAGAAATTTGGACAAAAGATGGGAATAGAGCATTTATAGCAGTTACAAAATAAATATAAAATATAAACATGTAAAAATGTTCAACCTTACTCATCTAAAAATTGAAAGGAGAGGAGAGAAGGGACACAGCTCAAGTGTAGGTCAGAGGAAGAAGTATCAGAGCTTGCCGGGGACCTCATGGAGGAAAATTGTGAAGCAGAGAAGAACAAGTAAAAACAAAAGATATTGTCGAGGATCAAACCCAGACTGGCTTAGAGCCCAGTGAAGGGATAAAGGGAGATTTCTTTCTCCTTCGTACACTCCTTCAGTGATCAGTGGGCTACCAAGATACTTGAAAGATTTTCCAACCCCATGAACACAAGTACTGTGGCAATCATGAAATTGTAGGGAGAACTTCCATGATCCAGAACTTGGACATTCTGTGCAGATTTCCCCTTCAAGAAGAGTGACCTGAGAGGCCAGAGAGCTGGCTTTCTTCCATTAAGACTCTTATCCTTCCCTGCCCCTCATCCACTGACTGCAACCAGGAGAGTAGTTCAAACTGAGAAATTGGCAAGTGGTCTCTCCCCAGCTGGCATGTCCTCCAGTCCGAGGATTCCACAGACAATGGGGCCCATGCCTTACCCTTGAGGACCTAAAGTGGATCCAGGGTGTCTAATCTGGGAGCTCTCTGCCCACTGGCATTTCCTGGAGATGCACACAATTGGATCAGACAAGCAGGCTGGATCCCATGCCCTCAGGACTTGAGTATGTCGCTAGAGGACACAGAGGGGACATTTGGGAGCTAGATGCAGGAGGCAAGGGCGGCTACATGGGCAGAACTGATGGGAGAATACTGTGGGGTTCCAAGTATGATTTGGGGGAATACTCATCTCCCCGCAGGAAAGCCACTCTGTCGGACTAGGGTGGATCCTCTGGCAGAAAAGATCCAATGGAAGACGCCACAGCAACCAAGTGTGGCACATTCAGGCACCTGCTTGCAACCACATACTGGAAAGCAGGGATAATGCAAGAGGTGTGGAGTTTACTCGCAACAGTTAGTCGGAAAAGTATGATCCCTTCCTCATGAGCAGTCATCCTGGTTTGGAGAGCCTGCCACTAACCTCCTCCCAGAGGATTACCATAGTGGCTGGGAAAACAATGTCAGAGCCTGCTAAGGCTCAAAGCCATGCTGTCAGACTAGGGAGGGTCCCCCAGCAGAGAATATCCCAGCCCGTGGTGCCAAAGCAACCAAGTGTGACATGTTCAGGTGCCCGTTTGCAACCAGACACTGAAAGGCAGAGGTAATGCAAGAGTGGCACTCGCTCCTGACAACCAGTTGTAGAATTAAGACCCCTCCCTTACTAGCAGTCATGCAGATTTGGAGAGCTTGCCTTGACCCTCCTTTCAAAGGTTCCCCCTAGTGGCTGGGAAAATGACATTTGAGCCCTGCCAAGCCTTCCATGCTCTCCCATCCTAATCATGCCCAACCTCATTCTTCCACCCACCTCTGCTATGGTGAAGAACAAGCAACCTCCTGGGAGCTAGAGGGCCCCTCCCAAAGCCTGGGGCATTTGAGTGCTCCTCCTGAGAGAATAGAGCTTATTACAGGCACAAAAGAAGATCTCTGCAGTGCCGTTTTCCTGAAAACATCAACCACTGGCAGGGAGAACAGCTCTATAGCTTATTACAGCATCTACCAACTCAATCAAACAGGGTGTAGCTGATTCTTACGAACATCACCCACCATCTCAAAGATTAAGCTGGGGGTCCCAATACAATTCAAACTTCCAGGAAGAGGTGAAGAGAAAAGGATAAAAGGAAGCCGAGGGGACGCTGATTTTTAGGAGAGAAAGAAAAGTTACAGTCAGCTTGATCTGTGAGAGTTTTCTCTCTTCCACTCCAGACCTCTGGGTGGATTGAGGAGCTGCTTAGAGTCTGTGCAGAGACATTCCACTAGAGAGCAGGTGCAGCAGAGATCTGGTATCTGCTAATCCAAGGTTTCTGCAAAATGATGCCATCCTCACCACTCTGGCACATGAATCCAGGTCGCCTCAGGACACAGACTTCCAGCAGTGGCTTTTGCATTACCCCCACTGGGCTAAAGAGAGAATAGACACACTCTGTGTCATGTCCTATGACTGGGGACTGAGCATGCCTCCTCCCTGGTATGGGAACTGAACAGAAAAGAAGCTCCAGACACCACAAATGCAACTTAGGAAGCCTGGAGCAACTGTCTCAGTGGGTCCTAAGTGTAGGGGGAAAAGCTTGGCTGACCAGTAGCTCCAGCCCACCTATGCAGAACATGGAACACTGAGTCAAATTCATGCCTGTGTGACTGGGCACCAGTAGTCCTCACACCAGTAGAAAAAAATGCTAATGAAAAACCTCCCAATAAAAAAAAGCCCTGGGGCCAGGTGCAGTGGTTCACACCTGTAATCCTAGTACTCTGGGAGGCCGAGGCGAGAGGATTGCTTGAGCTCAGGAGTTTGAGACCAGCCTGAGCAAGAGTGAGACCCTGTCTCTACTGAAAAGAAAAAAAAATACAAAGAAATTAGCCAGACAACTAAAAATATATAGAAAAATTTAGCTGGCCATGGTAGCACATGCCTGTAGTCCCAGCTACTCAGGAGGCTGAGGCAGGAGGATCACTTGAACTCAGCAGTTTGAGGTTGCTGTGAGCTAGGCTGACACCAGGGCACTCTAGCCCAGGCAACAGAGCAAGGCTATGTCTCAAAATAAAATTAAATAAAAACCCTGGACCAGATGGATTCATAGTCTAATGAATACTATCAGACCTACAAAGAAGAACTGATACCTATAACACAGAAATTATTTCATAATATTGAGAAGGAGGGAATCCTCTTCAATGTATTCAATGAAGACAGTATCACTTTGATACCCAAGTCAGGAGGGAATACAACAAAAAAAGAAAACTACAGGCCAATATTCTTTATGAATATCGATGTAAAAATCTTCAATAAAATACTACCAAACTGAATTCAACAGCACATCAAAAATATAATCCACCAGGCCCAAGTGGGCTTCATCCCAGAGATGGAAGGATGGTTCAACATATGTAAATCAATAAAAGTGATTCACCACAAAAAAGCAAATAAAGACCATATGATCATCTCAGTAGAAGCAGAAAAAACATTCAGCAGAATCCATCAAACTTTTGTGATCAAAACTCTCAACACACTAGACATAGAGGGAACATATCTCAGAATTTTAAAAGCCATATATAACAAACCCACAGCCAGCATCATATTGAATGGGAAAAAGTTGAAAACATTCCTCCTAAGAACTGGAGCAAGACAAGGATGATCACTGTCACAACTTCTATTCAACATAGTGCTGGAAGTTCTAGCCAAAGCTATCAGGTAAAAAAAAAAAAAAAAAAAAAAAAAAAAAAAAAAAAAAAAAAAAAAAAAAAAAAAAAACGAAGTGTATCCAAATTGGGAAAGAGGAGGTCAAATTATCACTCTTTGCTGATTATATGATCTTGTATCTAGAACACCCCAAAGATTCCACCAAGAGTCTCCTGGAATTGATAAACAAATGCAGCAAAGTCTCAGGATAAAAAATCAATGTACATAAATAAGTAGCATTTCTATATACCAATAACAGTCAATCCAAGAGTCAAATAAAAGACTCAATAACATTCACAATAGCTAAAAAGAAAATAAAATACTTAGGAATACACTTAACCAAAGAGGTGAAAGTTCTCTAGAAAGAGAACTATAAAACTCTCAGGAAAGAAACCACAGAGGATACAAACAAAATGGAAAAACATCATGCTCATGAATAGGTGGAATCAACATTGTTAAAATGTCCATACTACCTAAAGTGATTTACAGATTCAATGTAATCTCCATCAAATTACCAACATCATACTTCACAGACCTACAAAATTAATTCTTTGGTTTGTTTGGAATCAGAAAAGAGCCCAAATAGCCAAAGCAATCTTAAGCAAAAAGAATCAATCTGTAGGCATCACATTACCAGATGTGCAACTATACTACAAGTTAATAGTAACCAAAACAGCATGGCATTGGTACAAAAATAGAGACATAGAACAATGGAACAACACAGAGAACCCAGATATAAAACCGTCCACATAAAACCAACTGATCTTTGACAAAGAAGACAACAATGTACAGTGGGGAATAGAAGCCCTATTCAATAAATAATGCTGTTATTTGTACCCCCATAATATGCTGAAATAAAAAAAAATAAATCATGCTGGGAAAATTGCATAGTCACATGCAAAAGTATGAAACAGTACCTCTACCTCTCACCACTAACAAAAAGTAATTCAAGATGGATAAAAGACTTAAATGTAAGACATGAAACCATAAGAATTCTAGAGGAAAATGTAGGAAAAACTCTTCTAGATATTGGCCTAGGTAAAGAACTTATGACTAAGACACCAATGGCAATCATGGGAACAACAAAAATTAATAAATAGTATTTGATTACACTAAAAAGCTTCTGCACACCTAAATAAACAATCAACAGATCAAATAGACAATCTACAGAATGGGAGATATTTAGAAGCTACACACTTGATAAATGGCTATTATCCGGAATTTACAAACAACTCAAGCAAATCAGCAAGAAAAAACCAACTCTATTAAAAAGTGGTCAAACATATAAGAAAATCTTCAACATCACTAATCATCAGGGAAATGCAAATTAAAACCACAAAGAGATATTACCTTATCTCCGTTAAAATGGCTTTCATTAAAAAGTCCAAACACAATAGATCTTGTCATGGATGCAAAGAGAAAGGAATGCTTAGACACTGTTGTCGGGACTGCAAATTATCCCTTATGGAATACAATATGGAGATTTCTCAAATAAATAAAAGTAGACCTACCATTCGATCCAGCAATCCCACTATTGGATGTCTACCCAAAGAAAAGATGACTTTTCATCAAAGAGACACCTTCACTCGAATGTTTATTGCAGCACAATTTACAATTGTGATGATGTGGAATCAACCCAAGTGCCCATCAATTCATGAATGGATTAATTAAATATGATATATGTATACTATGGAGTACTACTGAGCCATAAAATAGATGAATTAATACCTTTTGTAACAATCTGGATGGAACAGTAGACCAAGATTTTAAGTGAAATATTTCAAGAATGGAAAAACAAATTCCACTTGTACTGACTATTGCATTGGAACTAACTGATGAGCACACATGTGCACAGAGGGAAGTAAAACTCAGTGAAAATCAAGCTTCGGTGGGTGAGGAGGGGAGAGGAAAAAGCCTACCTAATGGATATAATGAACACTATACTCTTTATATACTGTATTTAAATATGAAAACAATTGAATGTTAGAACATTAACCAAAAACATCTGCATTGTGAACATGGACTTTGAGAGGAGTTATTTATAGGATCCAAATTACTGTGACTTCCTCAGACAGTTGTCTTTATGGCCTTTCATTTCTATGTTGATATGGCTGATCAATCCCCTTTATGATGGACACACATTTTTCTTGGGCTGCAATAATGTATTGAGTTTACATTCAGTTCTTCCTGGTCTTCAAAAAAAAAAATTCTATTTCAAGGACACGGAGAGATGGGAGTGCAATTCCCTAACTATAGCCAACATAGTCCATAAACCCTAACATTGTTTAGAAATAGAAGTATAGGGGAATTAACTACCTTTGTATAGATCCCAACTACAGTCTGGTATAAATACCAATAATAATAATTTTGTTTTCATTTGATTTCTTCTTATAAAAATATTTTTAAAATTCCAATAATTTGAGAGATTTTACATTGCTGTGTTCCAGTTAAAAAAGATTTTTTCACTTGTACCCATTAAGAATATAGCTCTTCTCCACTTAGTTGCTCTTTCTGATGTTGAAACACAGGCATTGGTTCTGCTCTAATTTCACTTGGACTTAATGACCCTGTCCTATGGCTTCCTTTACATCTGTGAGCTTAATCTTATTTATTACTGCTCTTTGTCTGCTATGGCCTCATGTCATCTTTTCTGCTTGTCTCTGAACACTCAAAATTCCAACCCTTTTTTGTTAAAAGCAGAAAGATAAAGCCTCAGCCACCTATGTCCTATATTTGTATATGTGAAAATCATAATTGTGTTTTATTTTAAAATTTTTTGTAGCCAAAATGTTTCTCTTCACCTAACAACCTCTCTAGTTTTTCTTTATTCTTCTCCTTGAGTGAAATGGCTTGAAGCTTTCTCCCTCCCACCTGATCAATAGCTTTGCTGGCTGCTATATAAAATAAAGTTTGCATTCAATTGTTTCCATAGCAACCATCACACATAGGGTTAGATGTAAAATAAAACTACTTTCTTATATGACTGCTTTCTGATAAAGGGCTTAGAGTTGCCAAACTAAAATTTCTAGAAAAAAACTTTTAAAAACACATTTAAACAGAATTTAGTTAGGTTGTAAAATAAGTAAAGAGAAAGTTCACCATACACTTTCAAGAGGTAAATTATCCTAGGGATATTTGTATTTTAATATGTTAAGCTTTTTAATCTAAGAAATCCATAGCTAACAGATAGAATTGCCCCCTACTTTACAGAGAAGATTGAGGCCATTCAACATGAACTCCTGAAAATTGCCTTGCCTCCATTTTATATTTCCTATCTCTGCCTATCCCTTCTTTGTCCCTCCTATCTTGAAATGTGTCCTTCCTATATTCTAATACTAATCTTTTTTCTGTGCTCTTGTTTCCATCTCTTCTGTCTTTCTGGCACTTCATTTGATCAATCATTTCCATCTTCAACCATTTCCATCAATCATTTCCCTTTCCACTGATTCCTCCCACTTAGTGGGCAGACATATACAAATCTTCCCCTACCCTATAAAACTTTTCCTTATCCTGCTTTTTTTCTAAGTCCAAGTCCCATCTTTCTACTTCCTTCATTTGTAATCTGCATTTACTGTCTCCATTTTCTCACCTATTATTCAATCTTCAATAACTTGTAATCTAGCTTTTAGCTTCACTAGTTCATTGGATTTACTCTATAGAAATGACCTTCTAATTAATAAATCCAGTGATGACTTCTCAGTTCTCATTTGACCTCTTGACAGCTGTCAGCACAGATTGCTACTTTTGTCTCTCTTGGACTCTGTGACACTTAATGCTCTTATTCTTCTGCATCACTAACCATATCTTCTTGATGTTCTTGTATATTCACTTTTACTGTCCACTCCTTTACCATTGGCATTTCTCAAGGTGCTGCCTTTTGCTGCCTCCTCTTCTTATTCTACATTTTCCCCACATCTTAGCTCTTCCCATGGCTTCAAAAGCTCCACAATCTATCTTTGTATTCCTGACCTCAGTTTTAGATCAGTTTACCCAAATTCCAGTACCTAGACAGTTCTATGTATGTATCTCTTCTCAAAATCAGCATGTGCATCTCTGAATTCATCATCTACCATTTATCCCATCCAAAAAATGTGCTTCTCCTTATTTTTCTTTTCTAAGTTAGTGCCATTATCATCCTCCCAGACACTCAAGCTAAAAATCCTTACATTATCTTCAACTTTTCTCTACCTATTACCCTTAATATCCAATCAGTACCCAAGAGTATTAATTCTACCAGGGAAGCATGTCTTGCCATTATCCGCTATTTCTACTTCCAATGAAGTAGTTTAGATCACTATCTTTTGCTTAGACTAATTAAAAATTGTCTTGACATTCTCTCTTCCCTAATTTGTTCCCTCCTGAAATGGAGCCTATAAATATCATTCAGACTCATCCTGAAGAATAATAAATAATCATTCATTCATTTCAAAGTATTTATTGAGTGCCTATCATGCCCAGTGGTTGTCAAACTGTGCAATTCCAGGGAACATTATATGCATTGTAGTATAGGTGAATAGTGCCCACTGAAAGTATGCAGGTTATAAACTGCACAGTCTGTGGGCAGCATCCCTAATTATGTTCTAGGCACTACTCTAGCCAATAGGGACACAGCAGTGTTCCAAACAGAAGAAATCTCTGCCCTATTAATCAATATGGTGGTTGAAATCAAACAATAAATACCCAATATACAGATTTGATCATGTCAATTCTAAGCTCAAAACCTTCAATATTTCCTTATTAAAACAGGCAAATATTCCTCTTCCTGATATTATAGTTTTTCCAGTGTCTGGCTATATTTTCTACCTTCTGCTGGAGGTTTGCTACAATCTAGCAATGTCACACCACTTCAACCCATTCTTCAAAACATACCTTGCACTACACTGCTCTGTCCCTATATTTTTTCTTCTACCTTAAATACTCTTTTATTCCAACTCTATCTGTTGAAGTTCTAGCCATTTTAAAAGCCTATATCAAATGGTATCCTTTCCAAAAGACCCCCAAGATCTTTATAATTAATCTGTTCTACCCCTCCAATGAGCAGTTGCATTGTGAAAAAAAATAGGTCTTAGAATTACATAGACCTGGATTTGAATCCTAATTGTTCAAATAATAGCTGAGACTTTTGGAAAGTTATTAAATTTCTCTGAGATTCAATTTCCTGATCTATAGAATGGTGATTATAATATATAGCTTGCAAAATAGTTACAAAACATAAATGTAGTGCATATCAAGTGTCTAATAGTAGCAACACATAGCAGGCACTCAGTAAATGATAGCTATTAAGAAGCTGTTAATCTTGGGTTATCATTACCTCTACTACTTACTAATTATATAACCTCATGCAAGATTCTTAATCTCAAAACTCAGTTTCCTCATCTGTAAAGTAGAAGCCATTATAATTAACTCTCAGCGTTCTTTTGAGAATATGTAAAGGGCCAATTACAGAGCCAGGACCAAAGAAGCAACATGAACAGATGTGAATTTGTGCTTACCACACCCTGTCTTAAATCATAATGGTGGGTATGAGCACATATGCATAATGTCATGCTCTGGTCTAATTTTCCCTCTAGATTTGGACTTCTAAAGCCAGGTATTATGTTTTCACTCATCCTTCTCTTGACTTCACTCCTTTTTACAGTGCCTCAATCTTGGTTGGCATTGAACTATTATTTACTACATTTTCCTTCCTGTCCCCAAGTCTTCCCTTCCTTCTTTCCTCTTCTGAAGTTATATAACAGTTCATATATATTAATATTTATCTTATGGCACTAGTCACAATCTTCCTCAATGTGTTCTTGTGTTGTCATATTTGTCCCCACCAATCTTTTCTTCCACACTGCTGCCAGGTAGGTTACAAGATTCTTGAGGGACAGTATGGTTACATTCTCCTCTGTGTCACTCCTTAGAGGAGCCTTGGACTGGGACTTTCATGCAGTAGGAACTAAACATGTTGGTTAATTTCAATTAAATCTTCATTACCTGTACCATAAAGACCTGATAAGAGTTTTAGCAGGGGTTAATCCTGAAAAGTACAAGTTATCAGACATTATAAAAAGCATATTTGGATGGAACTAATCAATTGTTTGGACCCAAATATCCTTACTGTGTGATGGGTGATGCATTTCTTAAATCTCTCATACAGTTCAATCACAAAAAATTAATGTTCATGACTATTTTCACAAACAAGGCCCAGCCGATCATTTTGCCATCCATAAGATCTGCAGTTTGATAAAGTTGTACATTACTTGTCGCAACTTCATGAACATATTCTAAGAATAAATTCCTCTAACCAAGATATCAACTTTAAGATAAGAAATCACGGTTGGAATTTTATTATGCTATAGTTCTCCTCTGCTTTCTCCCTCATTATTTTTTAACACAGTGTTTTATATTAAATTCACATCAGAAAGTCACAAAGGTGACTTCTCATTTGGGCTTTATACCTAATATATAGTCATAAACTGCTTTGCTAAGTCACTCCACACAGATCCATTTAAAGTGCAAGCTCTACCCTGATAGATGTGCTGACTTCTGGTAAAAACTACCCAATGTATTTTGCTTCATGTTATTTGGTTTTGTGTTGGATGATGAAAGTGAACCACTAATGATTCTGCTTTTGTCAGCAATCATGTCTTTTTTTACATCCATTTTATCCTCTCATAATAAAAATCCAAGAGTCATTGTGATGAAAACAATAGTGGCCACACTAAGCATTTCCAATAATATAAAGAGTCTAAAAAGGCAGAAAGTGGCCCTGGGAGTCCCACACCAAATTCTTTCTACTTGTCTTTATTTTATTGAATCTGCATACAGAGGGAGGAAAGCCCAAACTCCAAACCATTGGAAAGTAGTTATATAAGTTGTAACATGTGCATAAAATACTATGAAACATTAAAAATGACACATAGCTTCATGGAAAATGTCCAAAACTCATTGAATTTAAAATTAAGAAATAAAACAGCAGTATATATAAAATGTACTTCCCAAATTCCATATGTTTATTATTTTCTATGTGTGACATGATTTATTATCTCCTTATAAATTGTCTCTTGAAGATTATGAAAGCTGGAGGCTATGAAAGGAAATTCTGTACCATATCTTGAGGCTGAGAAGAAAGATGTTACTTTATTAAACATAATAAAATATAGGAGATAATGCTAGGAGGAGGCTACTTTTTCTAGCATAAAAGGCTTCGTTTGGTTTCATTTTTTTCAAGAATAGACCGGATGCACTACTCCATGAGGCTTATTTTTGTCCCTTCCTCCACCCTCAAGATCCCAACATCAAAAGTCCCCGGTTTTCCATTCAGCAGATGAACTGAACACAGCACACAAACTCACTGACAATTTCTATCATACAGCCAGACACAAAAGGACAGGACCAGAAAACTATGAGGGTTGGAAAAGACTAGATTTAAATGAAGTTCTGCCTACATGATGAATCCCATAGCTTTAGGATTAAGGCCCCACTTCTATGAAGCTTAAGGAGAAATTGAGTGGAATGAGTCCACTCTGAAGATGTCTGCCATCTTGTAGATGCTTTGAGATTCATCATACCATTTAAGTGTATTATCAAAAAATAATAAACATTCTGCAGTGTCTCGTGAATTTTCTATGTTTTCCTGACTATTTTAATATAGACTATACCCAATACTCCCTTCCTTCATTAAAAACATGGGACCAGGGTTAATTATATTTGTAATTGCAACCTCCTAGCATTGAACATTTCTATTAATAACCTCATAATATTTTACTGGTTAGGCTAATTCATATATTATTAGACTTCCAGGATGTAGAATGTGTTAGCAGCATCTTGACTTATATGCACAGAGCATAAGGGACTATAAGCCCCTTATATATGGCTGGTTTAATACTATGAGACTCTAAATGTTCCAGATTACTATTCAGTGAGTGATACACACAGTAACAGCTACAATTTATTGCTGAGCACAAAATAAATCTCATTCCTACTCTATGAGTTCTACGTCTCCAGTTTAGAAATAAAAAAGCAAAGTTCAGAGCACTTATTTTTTCCTTATATAGCGCAGTAATTCAGAGAGCCAGAAGTTAATCACAGCTCTTATTCCAAAGCTATTTCTCTTTCTACTATGCTTAGGTGCCATATAAAATAATGGAGATATCTGTGGGGAAGAGTTAAAGAAGTTAGCCCTGCTATTCAGAGGCACTAAAGAAACATAAAAAGTTGGAGATTAGGAGGGAATAGAGATAGGAACATGGAATGAGGAGCCAAGTATTCCTCTCATATCTGTCAACTAATTTTGATATAACACAACCCATACTGATTCTTTGGATCAAAATGAAATCTACTCTTTCTGCTTTATAAAATGACTTTGAGCTTTGAGGTCCATGAGTACAAAGAGACTATGCAACAATTGTTTGCATGATACTCTTTTTTTGGCAGTTGCTTTTTCAGTTCTGCCAAAAGTAGTTAATCCCACTCATTCAGGGGTTGGGTCAAAGTGATATTTCTTAGGGAGTAGATCATTTTTTTTCTTTCCCATGGAAAGAAGAAACTAAAGAGGAAAATATACAAATAAGGTTCTTGATCACACTGCTATAAAATGAATTTAAAACTTGGCAGAAAATTTGGTTAATATTTGGAATACAATGTTTTCATCTCAGTTTGAGGCTGGTCCTAATCCACTAAAACCAGATACAAAGCAAATTTTTGTTTTAAAACAGCTTTATTGAGATATAATCTACATACCAACCAATTTACCCATTTAAAATTTGCAATTTGATAGCTTTTAGTATAATCACAGACTTGTAAATTCATCACCAAAATCAATTTTAGAGCATTTTAATAACTCAAAAAGAAAAACCCCTGCACCCCTTAGCTGTCAGCCCCTAACATCCCTACAACCCCAGCCTTGGGCAACCACTAATCTACTTCTGGTACCTATAAAGCAACTTTCTGTCTGGTTTAGAAGAGATCAGGCCTATCCTGAAAGCCATCTGAAGTAGTCAACATTTGCAAAATAAAAATAATTATAATAAAAAGAATAAAGATAAAGAGTAGCAACATATTTTCTAATGTGAAGTCTGATGTCACTATTTAGTTGGCAACTAAGAAGATAATTCTATCTTCGTGGTTTTATTTCAGCATATTATGGGGATACAAATGTTTAAGTTACATGTGTTGCCCTTCCCCCCGTCCCCCTTTCCCCGGAGTCAGAGCTTCAAGTGTGTCCATCCCTCAGATGGTGCGCATTGCTCTCATTATGTATGTAGATACCAATCCCCTCCTCCTCCCTCCCATATGCCTGATGCCTGATAAATGTTATTCCTATATGATCACTTAGGTGTTGATCAATGAAACAAATTTGGTAGTGAGTACATGTGGTGCTTATTTTTCCATTCTTGGGATACTTCACTTAGTAGAATGGGTTCCAGATCTATCCAGGAAAATACAAGAGGTGCTATATCACCATTGTTTCTTATAGCTGAATAGTACTCCATGGTACACATATACCACATTTTATTAATCCACTCATGTATTGATGGGCACTTGGTTTTTTTTCCACATCTTTGCTATTGTGAATTGTGCTGCTATAAAAATTTGAGTGCAGATGTCTTTTTTATAGAGTGTCTTTTGTTCTTTTGGGTAGATGCCAAGTAATGGGATTGCTGGATCAAATGGTAGATCTACTTGTATCACTTTAAGATATCTCCATATTGCTTTCCACAGAGGTTTCACTGGTTTGTAGTCCCACCAGCAGTGTAGGACTGTTCCTATCTCTCCACATCCACGCCAACATTTATTGTTTTGGACCTTTTTGATAAAGGCCATTCTCACTGGAGATAAGTCATATCTCATTGTGGTTTTGGTTTGCAATTCTCTGATGATTAGAGATGTTGAGGAATTTTTCATGTTTTTTGGCCATTATTCTGTCTTCAATTTGTTATTTAAGAATTTAAACACACTCAGTAGATAAACAGTCTTTCTCCTCATCATCAGATAGGGTCTCCTAAGCCTGCTTTTTCAGAAAATTGATAGTATACCCAAGTAACACTATTCTTCCGAGAAATATCAGTGGAATGGAGCAGGTACTGCTTGGATGGAAAGCTGTATATATTGGCTGTATCTCCACCTACTGGTTTCTTGAATATTCCAGGGAACTCAGGTGTTCCCGGTTTATTTCAAAGTATAGCAGAAGAAAGGCATCTTTAAAAAAATGTAATATATTAAGTTTGGCAGAATTGTGAAGCAGGTGAACTGTGTTTTAGAGACCTGGTGGCTTCTCTTTGGGAAGCTTCCTTCTCCTACTTTTTATTAATTTTTTAATATTTAAATAGATTTAGGGGGTACAAGTGTTTTGGCTTCGTTGTTGTTACATGGATGAATTGTATAATGCTGAAGTCAGGGCTTTTAGTGTACTCTTTACCAGAATAGTGTAGAATTGTTTTGTTCAGCAAGATACAAGAGAAGACAGATAGACAACTCAATGAAATCAGGTAGACAATACACAAACAAAACTAGAAGTTTAACAGGGAGATAGAAATCATCAAGAAGAACCAAACAGCAAGATGGCGGACAAGAAACACTGCCAGTTAGAGCGTCTCTGCAGAAAAAACAGCTTTTAGAAGATATTAGAAGAAAGAAGCAAGTAAACGACCATACATCGGACG
>VBSM01003151.1:11512620-11551519 GCA_008086735.1 Cheirogaleus medius
AGACAAAAAAAAAAAAAACTCATCTTATACGAAGAAGCCATCATAAGTGGATTTCTCAGCAGAAATCTTGCAGGCCAGGATAAAATGAGATTATATATTCAAAGTACTGAAAGAAAAACACTTTCAACTAAGAATATTTTACCCAGAAATGTTGTCATTCAAAAATGAAAGATAGATAAAAGCTTTCTAAGAAAAAAAAATGCTGAGGGAGTTCATCACCACCAGATCTGCCTTATAAGAAATTCTAAAGGGAGTTCTTCAAGTTCAAATAAAAACATAACAAGTAGTAACAAGAAAACATCTGAAAGTATAAAGTTCATTGGTAAAGTATGTAGTCAAATTCAGAATACTGTAATATTCTAATAGTCTGTATTAATAAATCACTTAATTCTTGTATAAAAGTTAAATGACAAATGTATTAAAATTACTATTGCAATATTAATTTGTTAATGAATTCACAATATACAAATATAAATTGTGAATCAAAACAAAATTTTCTGAGGTCATAGTAAAAGTAGATTTTTTTGTATATGATCAAAGTTAAGTTGTTATCCGCTTAAGACAGTGTTATAACTATGTTTTATGTAAGCCTCATGTTAAACACAAAGTAAGAACCTACAGTATATTAGTGCAGTAGATACTATAGTAGTAACTATGTGAGGTGATAGATGTATTAATTAACTTTATCATGGTAATCATGTTACAATGTATATGCATATCAAATCACCACATTGTATACTTTAAATATATACAATTTGGTTAATTATACCTCATAAAGCTGAAAAATAATTTTTTATAATGGTCTTTCTTTGTTCATATGTAAGTAAGCGTATACAAATAGATGTCTAAGGTCCCTACCAGTTTCAGGTTTCTGTGGTATCAAGTTAGC
This sequence comes from Cheirogaleus medius, assembly GCA_008086735.1. Taxonomy (NCBI): domain Eukaryota; kingdom Metazoa; phylum Chordata; class Mammalia; order Primates; family Cheirogaleidae; genus Cheirogaleus; species Cheirogaleus medius. Next base: position 11,513,510 of record VBSM01003151.1, read on the forward strand.
ATAAAAATTTCACTCTCTTTGTTGCCACATTTCCACAATGGAGGCTTTGTCAAAATAATCAGATATTTATTCAAATAAGGGGAGTGGTTATGGTCTTAAAACCAAACCAATCAGATAAGTAGCCAAATTTTTGATAGAATAATCTGGATCTATTAAGGCTCTGAATAGAGCCTTAATTTACCAAGCTTAGCATATTTTTTAAGAAGATTTAAAGTTTAAGTAGAATTGGATTATGAAAATCACCTTATCTTTGACATTGGAAAAAAAATTTAATTTCCTGTACTTATAGCAAAATCTCTATTTTTTAAGGCACACATATTCACATAGTTTTGAAAGTTTCTTTCATTTACTTTCACAAACACACACACGTGTACATGTACACACACACACACCTTGACTACAAGTTAAATTGTTTTTATTCCCTTTTGTTTAGTTAATGACAAACCTGCCATTTTGGGATTGACACAGAGTCCTTTTTTTCCTATAGAAAGGGTGATAAACTGCTTTCTTAGGCCTACACTGCAACATAGGTTTAGTTGAGAGACTTGCTATCTCTGAGGGCTACATTCCTAAGACTCTGAATCAAGGCAGTTTTTTTTTTCTTTGCTGTTGTTGTTGTTGTTTTGTAATCAAGCTAATTAGAATAATTAATATACAAAAATTCAGAATCTAAGTCTAAAAGAAAATCTCAGAGCCATGAAAAAATAAAAGAAAAGTAGGCTAAAGATTGGCCTGAAAAGACAACAGAAAAATAAAAACTAACTTTCCCATTTAACATAACACTTTTATTTATTTATTTATTTATTTATTCAGCATATTATGGTGGTACAAATGTTAAGGTTACATATATTGCCCTTGCCCCTCCTCCGCCCTCGAGTCAGAGCTTCAAGCGTGTCCATCCCCCAGACGGTGCACATCTCACTCAATATATATGTATATACCAGTCTCCTCCTCCCCCTCCCACCTGCCTGACACCCAATAAATGTTATTCCTATATGTCCACTTAGGTGTTGATCCATTAATACCAGTTTGCTGGTGAGTACATGTGGTGCTTGTTTTTCCATTCTTGGGATACTTCACTGAGTAGAATGGGTTACAGCTCTATCCAGGAAAATACAAGATGTGCTATATCACCGTAATTTCTTAAAGCTGAATAGTACTCCATGATATACATATACCACATTTTATTAATCCACTCATGGATTGATGGGCACTCGGGTTGTTTCCACAACTTTGCAATTGTGAATTGTGCTGCTATAAACATTCGAGTGCAGGTGTCTTTTTTGTAGAGTGTCCTTTGTTCTTTTGGGTAGATAGATGCCCAGTAATGGGATTGCTGGATCAAATGGTAGATCTACTTGTATCGGTTTAAGGTGTCTCCATATTGCTTTCCACAGCAGTTGCATTAGTTTGCAGTCCCACCAGCAGTGTAAGAGTGTTCCTATCTCTCCACATCCATGCCAACATTTATTATTTTGGGACTTTTTGATAAAGGCCATTCTTACTGGAGATAAGTGATATCTCATTGCAGTTTTGATTTGCCTTTCCCTGATGATTAGAGATGTTGAGCATTTTTTCATATGTTTGTTGGCCATTATTCTGTATTCTTTTGAAAAGTTTCTGTTCATGTCCTTTGCCCACTTTTTGATAGGGTTGTTTGATTTTTTTTTTTCGCTGATTTTCCTGAGTTTTAAATAGATTCTAGTTATCAGCCCTTTATCAGATGTGTAGCATGCAAAAATTTTCTCTCATTTTGTAGGTTGTCTATTTGCTCTCATGACAGTTTCTTTGGCTGTGCAGAAGCTATTTTTAGGTCCCATTTATTTATTTTTGTTGTTTCTGCTGAGATTGCCTTTGGGGTCTTCTTCATAAATTCTTTGCCTAGGCCAATGTCTAGAAGAGTATTTCCAACATTTTCCTCTAGAATTCTAATAGTTTCATACCTTAGGTTTAAGTCTGTTACCTAGCATGAGTTTATTTTTGTGAGAGGTGAAAGGTGTGGTTCCTGCTTCTGTCTTCTACATGTGGCTATCCAATTTTCCCAGCACCCTTTATTGAATAAGGATTATTTTCTCCAGTGTATGTTTTTGTCTGCTTTGTCGAAGATTATATGGCTATATGAGGATGGTTTTATATCTGGGATCTCAGTTCTGTTCCACTGGTCTATGTCCGTATTTTTTTGCTAGTACCAAGCTTATTTAATTATTACAGCTAAGTAGTATAGTTTGAAATCTGGCAAATCGATCTCAGCAGAGCTGTCTGGAAAGATGCTAGAGGATGCAGTATGTCAGGGAAATGAAAGGATAGGGGCTAAGTTTGTGTTGGACTTACATATTTGTCTACTGGGACATGTTATTTTCACATATATAGGTAATAAAGATTCATGAAAGAGAAATGTAAACTTCATTCCCTGAAATGAGAAGAGAAGAAAGAGAGGACTCTAACTTGCATGTGGAATCTTACAGCTGGAACATATGTCAAGGACTACCTATCTCAGTTTCCACATTAAATGACTTTCCAAAGATCACACACTTAATGACAGAGTTAGGACCAGAAATCCAGTATCTTGACTGACAATAGAGTGTTCTCTTTAGTTTACCATAAGTCCTCAGTAAGTGGAGTTTTTTTAGAATATTTTTATAGTGTAGTTATTAAACACATTATTTTTAAAGGAAGTTCTAAATTATCAAAATAAATGAAAGTCTGGTAGGGTGGATATAACTAAGATACTATCAAAATGAATTCTTAGTAGACAAAATTCACTGTGTAGTAAATTTATAGAGTGCCAAACAACAATCACATTGTGCTCATCAAGATGCATTATAAAGAGAAAAGCATTCTACAAAAATAGTAGGAAGAGAATAGAGGCAGTCAGATGTAGAAAGAAGTAAAGAAAATTTTGCTCAGTCCAGTAGTAGGTAATGAAGACTATATAAGCTCAGCTATAAATATGGGAGATGGATTTCCAAATGCTTTGCCTCCTTCTGCTTTGTGTCGTCTGGAGTTCAGTTCTCATGCTGAAATCCTCAACTCTTAATAGTCTCACTTCGTTCTTTTCCTGTCTTTAATTTTTGGCGCAATACTAGGTATACTTTAACCCTTACATTCCTTCTTTTTTCCACAGTATTTGTTACAAAAACAGGTGAGGTAGACAGCAAGGTGTGGGGTAGCATTCTGGTGATACTATCAAAAGTGCTACTACACAGTAGCTATCCAATAATATCTGTTACATGTATGCATTCCACTGACAGAGATAAAGTCCCATGAATCTTAGAGGCTGTGGAGGCTTCTAGAATACCAACAATCATAAATATGGCTCATTAAAATATCACACTCTCAATTTTTATCAGATGAAACCCTAAGAAAGTTACTTATTCAATGTTTTGGAGACTAAGACACTGGAATAATAACTATGAAGAGGACAAAAAGAGGGGGAGGTTCTTAAGATAGAAAAAAATCCAAAAGGAAGATTAGGAGAATGCAAAAATCAAACCTCACAATTTCACTTTCAGCCATGTTAAAGTAAGTGGTAGCAGGTTTACCCTTCCACGGATATGCTTGTAGCTCTCACTCAGGTGGGACAAAGACAATATATGTAACCTAAATATTTGTACCCCCATAATATTCTGAAAGAAAAAAATATATATATAAAATTTTTAAAAACATTTATGAAACTGAACAAAATATATGAAGCAATTGTTTTTAGGCACTAGGCAAAAGACAGCATGGGATGCAATGTTTAAAAGAGGAGCAACAGATAAAATGAATACCAAGTTATCCCTAGACTATCTTCTAGTGTATAATTTCTGACCTAAACACAGGAGGTGGAGTCCAAGCAAAGTATGACAGGGAGAACAGTGAAAATTAAATTGAATAGTAAAGCATATTTGTTTAAACCAAAAGAAAGCAAGAGAAGAGGAACGGATGAATGAAAACACATAAAACAACTAAAATACGATTAGCAAATTATAGGCTTAAAATTATAAATACATAAAATATACATGGAAGAAGTAAACTGCAAGTCACTTATCATCAAACTGGATAAAAAAAATGAGACCCAAATATGTGCTGTCTGTCTGCAGGCATTGTAGTTTAAATACAAAGACATAGATAGATTTAAAATAAAACATTGCAAAAAGAAAGAGTAGCTATATTAATGTCAGAGAAAGCATATTATTAACAAGTAAAATAACCAGAGATAAATAGAATTTTAGCAAGTGATAACAGGTTACTTTAAAATGAGGACATAATACTTCTAAATGTGTATGACTGTAATTTGTGATTTTGAAAATACAGACAGTATAACCTTACAGAACTAAAATGAGAAATTGAGGAATTTATCCTTTTAATATTAGTTGGAAATTTTATACCCCTTTATTAGTAACTGATGAAAGTTGAAAAGAAACTACTAAAACATAAATGATCTGAACACTATTAACTGGACTTAATTGACATTTATAGAATATGACACTTAATAACATTTGAAAACTTTTTAATCTCATATAGAACATTCATCATGATAGACCATATGTTAACTGATGAAATAAGTCTCATTAAATAAATACGTTGAAATCTTACAGAGCATATTATCTGATAGCAAAAGAATTCAATTATAAGTTAATAAGATGTGTAGAAAATTATCAAATGTTTGGAAATTAAATGTCACACACCTAAAATAACCCTCAGACCAAAAAGAAATATTAATAAAATGAAAATGAAAAAAAAAAAAACTTCAACTGAAAGATAATGAAAACACAATATACCAAATGGCAGAGGAGAGGTTCAGCAACGCATATCCCAAAGAAAGGGTGAAATCTCTCCCAGGAAACCCCTATCCTAAGTGCTACTGAAGAAATCAATGAGAAAATGATAGAATTTTCAAATCATGGTTCTGGAATAACAGGATATCCATATGGGAAAAAAAATGTACCTTGATTATAACCTCGCAACATACACAAAGTTAAATAATTCAAAGTGAGTTTCTAAATGTGAAAAGTATAATAAAATTTCTAGAAGATAACAGAAGAAAATCTTTGTGATCTTATAGTAAGCATTTTCTTCAAAAAAAAGGCTGGGCATGGTGGCTCATGCCTGTAATCCTAGCACTCTGGGAAGCCGAGGAGGAAGGATCACTTGACCTCAGGAGTTTGAAACCAGCCTGAGCGAAGACGAGACTCTGTCTCTACTAAAAATAGAAAAATTACCCTGGCATGGTTGTGTGCGCCTATAGTCCCAGCTACTCGGGAGGCTAAGGCAGGAGGATTGCTTGAGCCCAGTAGTTTGAGGCTGCAGTGAGCTATGATACCACCACTGCACTCTAGCTGGGGCAACAGGACAGAGCGAGAATCTGCCTCAAAAAATAAAATAAAATAAAAAAATAAGGACCAAAAAGTATGAATTATAAAAGAAAAATATTTTATTACATATGATACAAAATTTGCACCCAGAATATACAAAGATTCTTATATTTGAATAAGATGATGAAAAAAACAATGAAAAACTGGGCAAAATACTTGAACAGATACTTTTCAAAAGAATATCTATGAATGGCCAATAAACAAATGGAAAAGATGCTCAATATCATTAGTCATGAAAGAAATGCACATTAAAACTTCAATGAGATACAATTAGTCTAATATCTAAAATTAAAAAGACTGACAATCCAAGTATTGGAGACTATATGGCACAACTTGATTCTAATATATTGGTGGTGAGGATGTAAAATTATTCAAAACTTTGGCATTTCTTTTAACATATGGTTATCACATGACCTAAAACTTTTACTACTATTTACCTAAGATAAATGAAAATGTATATACACAAATACTTGCACATGAGTCTTCATAACAGCATTATTTAAAATAATTAGTAACTCATTTGTCCATCAACAGGTGATGGCAAAAGTGCAGTGGTATATCCACACAATGGATTACTATTTGGCAATATGAAGGAAGGACAAAACCCAACTCACTCACTGATACATGCAACAGCATGCATATATTTCATAGACATGTTGCTGAGCAAAGAAGCCAGACACAAAAGAGCACATATTATATGATTATTTTTGTATAGAATTTAAGGAAAAAACAATCTAATCTATAATGCCAGAAAGTAGATCAATGGTTACCTTGGACCACAGTTGAAGGTAAGAGTTGGCTGTAAAGGTGCACAAGGGGGCTTTTTGAGGTAGTGGTATGCTGGAATCAGCTCAAATGAGTTTAAGAGAGCCATTTGTGTGCATCCTTTTCCACCTTCACATTCAATGATGTCATTGCTAGCTTGAGGATTTACACCACAGATTTGGTCAAAAGCTAAAAAAAAGGGCTTTATTTTCTTCCCTTAAAGACCAGTTGTTAAACATTTCGCAGAATGCCACTGCTTTAGCATAAAAGAAAAGTTTGATATTTTGATTGAGGTCATGGTCACAGAGCTGTAAATAATTGTCAAAACTCATTATACTGTTCACTTATATCTATGCATTTTACTATGTAAATTATAACTAAAGTTGATTTTGTAAAGCGGGCAAAAGACTTTGACACTTCACAAAAGAAGATATACGAGTGAACAATAAACAAATGAAAAGACGCTCAATAGCATTAGTCATGAGGAAAATGCAAATTAAACTCACAATCTGATAGCACTTCAGAACATACAATAATGGCTCAAATTTAAATTACATCTCTAATACCAAATACTGGCAAGAATGTTGAACAACTAGAATCCTCATATATCACTGCAGGGAATGTAAAATGATGCAATTACTTTGAAAAATGGTTTGGTTTTTCATTTTTTATAAAATTAAGTGTACACCTACCCAAGTTTTAGGTATTTACCTAAAATAAATGAAAACACATGTCCACTAAAATTTTCATAAAAACTTTATTTTAAAAAGCTAAAACTGGAAAGAATGCATATGTCTATCAACAGGAACATGGATAAACAGTGTTATATATTCATACAATAGAATACTACTCACAAAGGAACAAACTATACAAAAAACAACATCAATGACTTTCATTAACATTTTGCTGAGTGATAGAAGCCAGATGCAAAAGACTATAGGCTGTATGATTGCATTTATATGAAGTGCTAGAACAAGCAAATCTAATTTATGGTAACAAAAATTATATCAGAGTTAGCTTGGGCAAGGTTGATCACACAGGTATTAAATTTGTCAAAATTAATTGAGCTGTACATTTAAAACCAGTACACTTTATTGTATGGAAATTATACTTCATTAATCAAACAAACAAAGGAAATCTCATGTAATAAAAAATTTTGTCAAACATCAGTAGCATACTTTTCACTGTTTTACAACTCTATGTACACATGAGAAGCACCTAGGAATTATTTAAATATACAATTCTGTGTCCCTTTACAAAATATTAAGAATCACTGGCCTTCTATGAAAAGCATTCCTATATAAACTAAGAAGTTGCTGCCATAATTGAGTAGTTTAATTTTCAAGGCATCTGTTAGTACAGAAATCAATCTCCGGGATGGGGTGGAGAAAGATGGCTGAATGGAAAACTCCAGCAATCGTCCTACTGCACAAACATCAAATTCAACAACTATCCACACAAGCAAGCACCTTCAGAAGAATGAAAAATCTGGTGAGTGATCATACTATCTGATTTAACGTCATTTATTTATTTATTTATTTATTTTTTAAAATTTCAGAACATTATGGGAGTATAAATATTTTGGTTATGTATATTGCATTTGCATGGACCAAGCCAGAGCTACAAGCATGCCCATTCCCCAGACAGTCCACTCCACACCCATGAATTGTGAATTTACTCACCCCCACCATCCCCTCTCACTTGACCAGCAACCGATGTATATTACTTCCAGGTGAGCATCTAAGCATTGATCAGTTAGCACCAATTTGATGGCAAGTACATGTGGTGCTTGTTTTTCCATTCTTATGCTACTTCACTTTGAAGAGTTAACTCTAGCTCCACCCAGGATAATATAAGAGGTGTTAGTTAACCATTGTTTTTTATGGTTGAATAGTACTTCATGGTATACATATACCACATTTAATTAATCCACTCATGTATTGCTGGGTATTTGGTTGTTTCCATATCTTAGCAATTGTGAATTGTGCCGCCATAAACATTCAAGTGCAAATGTCTTTATTATAAAATGATTTTTTTTTCCTTTGGGTAGATGCCTGGTAGTGGGATTGCTGGGTCAAATGGTATTGCTATTTTTAGTTCTTTGAGATATCTCCAAATTACTTTCCACAGAGACTGAACTACTTTTCAGTCAAACCAGCAGTCTAAAAGTGTTCCTATCTCTCCATGTCCACACATTTCTTGTTTTGGGAATTTCTGATTGAAGCCATTCTCACTGGAGTTAAGTGATATTGTGGTTTTGATTTGCATTTCCCTGATGATTAGAGATGTTGAGTACTTTTTTACACGTTTGCTGACCATTATTCTGTCTTCTTTTGCAAATTTCTGTCCATGTCTTTTGCCCACTTTTTAATGAGGTTGTTTGATTTTTATTGTTAAGTTTCTTAAGTTCTATATAGATTCTAGTTATCAGCCCTTTAGCGGATGTGTAGCATGCAAATATTTTTTCCCATTCTGTAGGTTGTCTATTCGCTCTAATGATAGTATCCTTTGCTATGCAGAAGCTTTTTTTTATTATTTCAAGAAAATATGAGAGTGCAAACATTTAGGTAGCATTTCATATCTTTGCCTCTCCCTAGGAAGGGTTACAGGTATGCCCTTTCCCTCCACAATGCTCACCACATCCCTAAGATGTGGGACTACCCCCTTAATCCCTGAATCCCTGGTGAACACCACAACCATTTGAGCACCATAGTGTTAATCAGTCAGTACCAATTTAATGGCGAGTACATGTGGATCCCATTCTTCTGATCTTGTGTCACCTCGCTTTGGATAATGGGCTTAAGCTCAATCCAGGATAATATAAGTGGTGCTAGCTTGCTGTCGTTTCTTGGAATTGAGTAATATTCCATTGTAAACATGTACCAAATTTTAATAATCCACTCACGAAGTGACGGGCACTTGAGTTGTTTCCATGTCCTTGCAATAGTGAATTGTGCTGCCATAAACATTCAGGTGCAGATGTCTTTATTATAGAATGTCTTATGCTCTTTTGGGTAGATGTCTAATAATGCTATTGCTGGATCGAAAGGTATTTCTATTTTTGGCTCTTTGAGGTATCTCCAAATTCTTTTCCACAAAGGTTGCACTAATTTGCAGTCCCACCAGCAGTGTAAGAGTGTTCCTGTCTCTCCACATCCTCGCCAGCATTTGTTGTTTTGGGATTTTTTGATACAGGCCAATCTCACTGTGGTTAAGTGATATCTCATTGTGGTTTTTATTTGCATTTCTCTAATGATTAGAGATGTTGAACATTTTTTTATATGTGTGCTGGCCATTATTCTGTCTTCCTTGGAAAAGTTTCTGTTGATTTCCATTGCCCATTTCTTGATGGGGTTGTTTGATTTTTTCTTGTTAATTCTTTTGAGTTTTAGATAGATTCTAGTTATCAGACCTTAATCAGAAGTGTAGAGAGCAAATATTTTCTCCCATTCTGTAGGTTGTCTATTTGCTCTAATGATCATTTCCTTGGCTGTGCAGAAGCTTTTTAATTTGTTCAGGTCCCATTTGTTTATTTTTGTTGCTGCAGTGATTGCTTTGGGGGTCTTCTTCAAGAATTCTTTACCTAGGCCAATGTCTGAAAGGGTCTCTCCAACATCTTCTTCTAGGATTCTTAAGGTTTCATGCCTTAGGTTTAAGTCTGTTATCCATCTTGAGTGGATTTTTGTGAGAGGTGAGAGGTAGGGATCCTGATTCATTCTTCTGCATGTATATCCAGTTTTCCCAGCACCATTTATTGAAAAGAGATTCTTTTCCCCAATGTATATATGTATATATATTTTGCTTTATCAAAGATTAGGTTACCATATGCAGATGGTTTCATCTCTGCAATCTCAGTCCTTTTCCAAAGATCAATGCCTCTGTTCTTATGCCAGTACCAGGATGATTTAATTATTTTTGCTTTATAGTACAGCTTGAAATCAGGAAGACTGATGCCTCCCAGTTTGTTCTTTTTACTTAAGATTGCTTTGGCTATACGAGGTTTTTTTCTGGTTCCATACAAAGTGAAGAATTATTTTTTTCTATATCTGTAAAGAATGACGATTTTACTTTGATGGTAATTGTCTTTATTCTGTAGATCACTTTAGGTAATATTGACAATTTAATGATATTGGTTCTACCAATCCATGAACAAGGTAGATTTTTCCATCTGTTTACATCTTGATCCCACTGATTTATTTTTGCTGCTGCTATGATTGCTTTGGTGCTCTTCTTCATAAATTCTTTCCCTAGGCTGATGATTATAAGAGTGTTCTCAACATTTTCTTGTGGAATTCTGAAGGATTCCCGTCTTAGGTTTAAGTCTGTTATCCATCGTGAGTTGATTTTTGTGAAAGATGAGAGGTGGATTACAGTTTCAGTCCTGTGCATGTGGTTATCCAGTTGTCCCAGCACCATTTATTGAATAGAGATTCTTTTCCACAGTGTATATTTCTGTCTGCTTTGTGAAAGATTATAAGACAATATGAGGATAGTTTTATATCTGTGTTCTTAGTCATGTTTCAAAGGTCTATATCTCTGTTCTTGTGCCAATCCCATGCTGTTTTGGTTACTATAGCCCTGTAGTATAGATTGAAGTCTGGTAGGCTAATGCCTCTCAATTTGTTCTTTTTGCTTAATATTGCTTTGGCTATATGGTGTCTTCTCTGGTTCCATACAAAGCTTAGAATTATTTGTTCTAGATCTGTGAAAAATATTGATGTTATTTTCATAGGGATTGCATTGATTCTGTAGATCATTTTAAGTACTATAGACATTTTAACAATATTGATTCTGCCAATTCATGGGCATGGTGAGGTTTTCAATGTGTTTACATCCATTACAATTTCTTTTCTCAGTGTTTCATAGCTCTCTCTATATAGGTCTTTCACCTTCTTAGCTAAATATATTCCTAAATATTTAATTTTCTTTGATGCTCTTTTGAAAGCTGTTATATCTTTGATTGTTGGCTTGACTATTATTGGCATATATGAAAGCCACTGATTTGTGTTCATTGATTTAGTACCCTGAGACTTTACTGAATTCATTTATCAATTCCAGTGGTCTTTTGGTTGAATCCTTGGAGTTATCTAGATAAAATATCATATCATCAGCAAAGAGTGAAAGTTTGACCTCTTACGCTTCCATTTGGATACCCTTGATTCCCTGCTCTTGTTGATTGTGCTGGCAAGGACCTCTAGAACTATGTGGAATAGAAGTGGAGATAGTGTGCAAACTTGTCTAATTCCAGTTCTAAGTAAGTAGGAAGGATTTCAATTTTTTCCCCAATCTGTATGATGTTGACTGTGGGTTTATGGTATATGGCTTTAATAATTTTGAGGTATGATCCATCTATGCCTATTTGTTTTTATCATAAAAGTGTGCTGAATTTTATCGAATGCTTTGTCTGCATCTATTGAGAGGATCTTATTGACTTCATTCTTGCTTTTATTTATGTACTATATTGTATTTACATACTGTACTATATTATACATAATGTACTATATTATAGATTTACATATGTTGAACCATCCTTGCATCTATGGGATAATGCACGCCTGGTAATGCTCAGTTATTTTTTTGATGTGCTGTTGAATTTGGTTTGCTAAGATTTTGTTGAGAATTTTTGCATCCATATTGATCTGTAGTTTTCTTTTTTCGTTGTGTCCTTTCCTGGCTTTGGTATCAAGGTGATATTGGCTTTGTAGAATGAGTTGGGGATGATTCCATCCTTCTCTATGTTGTGGAATACTTTCTGCTATATAGGTATCAGTTCTTCTTTTTAGGTTTGGTAAAATTCAGGTGTGAACCTGTCTGGTTTAGGTTTTTTTTTTTTTTTTTTTTTTTTTTTTTTTTTTTTTTTTTTTTTTTTGAAAGATTTTTTTCCTGCTACTCCCATTTTGGTGCTTCATATTGATCTGATCAGGAATTCTATTTCTTCCTGATTGAGCCTATGAAGGTTGTGTGTTTCCACGAATTTGTTGTCATTTCCTCCATGTTTTCAAGTTTTGGGGCATAGAGATTTCTATAGTATTTAAAGATGATATTTTGTATTTCTGTCATATGTGTTGTGACCTCTCCTTTTTCATTTCTAATTGAGCTTATTAGAGTCTTTTCCTTTCTACTTCTGGTCAATCTAGCAGAGGGCTGTCAATTTTGTTTATCTTTTCAAATAACCTACTTTTGGCTTTATTAACCTTCTGTATAGTTCCTTTGTTCTCGATTTCATGTACTTCTGCTCTGATCGTAGTTATTTCTTTTCTTCTGCTGGGTTTAGGATTGGTTTGCTCTTCCTTTCCCAGTTCCTTGAGATAATTCATTTGTTGATTTGTGATCTTTCTGTCTTTTGGATGTGGGCATTTAATGCTATTAGTTTTCTTCTCAGGAATGCTTTTGCTGGATCCCACAGATTTTGACACCTTGTGTCCCTTTTATCATTTAACTTAAAGAATCTTTTGATTCCCATCTGGATCTCCTCTTTGATGCAATAGATTGTTTAATTTCCATGACTTTGTGTAGAGATGAGTGCTTCTGTTTGAATTGGTCTCTAATTTTGTTCCACTATGGTCTGAGAAGATACATGGTATAGTTTATAATTTTTAAAACATATTGAGATCTGTTTTGTGGCCTAGGATGTGATCAATTTTAGAGAAGGTTCCATAAGCTGATGAGAAGAATGTATATTCAGTGTTGTTTGGGTGGAATGTCCTATAGATGCCTGTTAGGCCCATTTTTTCTAGAGATCTGCTTAAGTACATTGTTTCTTTGTTTGTTTTCTGCTTAGAGGATCTGTCCAGTTCTGTCAATGGGGTGTTAAAATCCCTGGCTACTATGGCATTACTGTTTATCATGTTATTTAGATAGATCAGCGTTTGCTTTATGTATCTGAGCACTCCTGTACTGGGTGCATAAATATTTAGGATTGTTAAGTCTTCTTGTTGGATTTTTTCCTCCACCACTATATAGTGACCATCTTTGTCTTTCTTTACTTTTGTTGCTTTAAAGTTTATGTTATCTTATATAAGAATGGCTACCCTTTCTTTTGGATTCCATTTGCCTATAAATTTGTATTCCATCCCTTCACATTGAGTCTCAATGCATTATTGTGGGTAAGATGCATTTCCTGGAGACAGCAGATACTTGGCTTGCGGTTTTTTATCCACTCAGCCAGCCTATGTTTCTTCAATGGGCAATTCAAGCCATTCACTATTATTGAGAGAATTGATATTTCAGGTAGATTTCTATTCATACTGTTGGGTAAATTCTTATTGTTTTGTTTTACCTCTAAAGGTAAAATTGTGGAATCCAGGTTCTGGACTTTCATTTTGAGAGATTTTTATACCTGTGGGTGTCTACTGCACTGTTCAGTTGTATAATGCAGGTTTGAGTACTTCCTGAATGGCAGGTCTGGTCTTTGCAAATTCTATCAGTGACTGCTTGTCTGGGAAAGTCTTTCTTTCTCCCTCATATAAAAAGCTTAGTTCTGCAGGATAAAGAATTTTAGATTGGCCATAATTCTGTTTTGTAAGACTGAGGATGGGCCCCCAGTTCCTTTTGGCTTGTAAGATTTCAGTTCAGAAATCTTCAATTAGTCTGACAGGTTTTCCTTTGTAGGTTACCTGCTGTTTTTTGCTTTAGTGGTTGAAGGATTGCCTCTTTCATGTTTACTTTGGTCAACCTAATAACAATGTGACATAGTGATTGCCTTTTCATATTGAATCTTCGGGAGTTCTGTGCACTTCTTGTATGTGGATATCTAGAGTTCTGGCTAGGCCAGGTAAGTTTTCCTCCATTTTTCCAAGAAACAGATTTTCCAGCCCTTGTGTATTTTCTTCTTCACTTTAAGGGATGCCTATAATTATTATGTTTGGTCTCTTTACATAATTCCACATTTCTTGTATGCTTTTTTCATGTCTCTTGCTTCTGTGATCTTTTTGTTCAACTGATTTGTTTAGCACATAGGCATTATCTTCAAGGTCTGAGATTCTTTCCTCTGCGTGATCCAGCTTATTCTTAAGACTTTCCACTGTGTTTTGTAGTTCCTTGAATGCCTCTTTCATTTCCAGTATTTCTGTTGGTTCTTCTGTATTTCTTTAGAGATATTTTCATTCATTTCCTGTATTGTTCTTGAGGTTTCTTTGTGTTGGGTTTCTATTTTCCCTTGAATTCCATTAAGTTTTCTTAGAATCCATATTTGAAATTCTTCCTCTGTCATTCTAAGCATTTCATTTAAGTTCATATTGGTTGCTGAGGAGCTAATAATTTCTTTTGGGGGTGACATTTTGCTCTAATATATCATGTTTCCTGAGTTCTTTCATTTACTCTTTCTCATCTGGCTTCTTGTTCAAGAACTGTGGGTGCTACGGCTGGCTTGTTTACCTATCTCCAAGTCTCCAAGGGTCATTTATTTACAGTGCTGGGGAGAAGAGTGCTGGTCCTGTATTGCCTTAGAAGTGTTTTAGCAAGTTTGTTGAACCTCTTGGGTTACCTCTGACTTGATGTCTTCGCCTCTTTCCAATGGAGTCTATTGAGTTTGGCCCCCAGCTTAAGCTCCAAGCTGGCGGATTGTACTTGTGGGTATAAATCCACTGCTCCCTAATATCTTACAGTGGAAAGCAATATGTTTAGTTATGGGGTTGCACTCTATGTCGTTGATTGTAGTTTATATGGAGAAGCCAGTTATTGAGGTGATATGTTGTCCCTGTTGGAGGCTCTGGTCCTCTGGGTGGGGTATACAACTGTCCCAATCTTTGGGAAGGGACTTGTCACTCCCAGGGGTTGCTGAGACCCTGCTCCCCCTGAGGTTCTGGTAGGAGCAAGATAGATTGCAGCTGGAGTGCGAAAGCCTGGGTGTGTGAGCTTCGATGGTTGCTTAACATGCCACTAGGGGGAGCTGCTAATATGTATTTCAGGGCTATTTCACCACACTTGGAGGGCTGCTCCTGATGGGAGGGATCAGCTGGTATGATTGCTGAGGTCTCTGGCCAGGTTTTTCCTTCCCTATTCACAAACCCAGTTACTTTCCCCTCTGATCAGTCCACTTGTGTTTGCCTTTCTACCCATGCTTGGCTCTCAAACTTCCCTACAGTTCATGTGTCTGGCTCACTGGTGTACATCTCCATGTGTCAGTGGTGAATAGGGGATTCTCCAATTGTGCACCCCTTTTCTGCCACTAGATCCCAAGGTTATTCAGGTGGGCCTACTATCCCCAGATTTCCTTGCCAGAGGGATGCTCTGACCGTGGCGGGGGGATGGGGCTCACCCACAAAACCCTGCTGTCTTGAGCACCTCCACACCCACCCAATGGGCACAGGCAAAAGGGTCTCTCTCCCACACTGCCCCAATCTGTCATCTTCTCTGTCCTCAGGTAAATGGGCCAAATGCCTGTGGGCAGGATGGCGATGGAGATGCATCCCTGGTGCTGAAAGGAGGTCACTTGGCTGTGAGAACACTACCAGCTTTGTGTTAGGGGCTGTGGGCTTTCTGCACTGCACTGGAGTTGGGGAGGGGCTCCTGTCTGCCCTCCTCTCCAAGCCCCAGTGGAGGCAAGTGACTGCTCTCCTCTCTGCTCCACTGCAGTAACTTTGCTAATTGAAGTATGCTTGGCTGTGACTGCACAAAGGGGCTGGGTATAGGAAAGTCCACACTCTGGTCATTTCCAATCTTCTCTCTCTCTCTCTGAGATGCAGTCCATCCAGAATGATCAGGCTCTGAAGTCATGCAGAACACCCCAGGACCCACTGGACTCCTGTGACTCCTATAGTCTGGGTTTGAGTTGAGATATGTCTGTATGGGAATGTGCAGGATGAAGCCTGAGTAATTGAGGCCTCTAGGGAAGGACCAAGGTGCTCAGTAGTTGTAGAAGCAGTAGGGCTCCTGATGTGTGGCTCAAGGCAGTGGGATGGGAAATCCCCTAGAGTGGGCTGAGAGCCTGGTGTTCTCATCGCAGGAACCTTCCTGTTCACTGGTGGCAGCAGTCTCTGGGTTTATATATGTAGAAGGATTCTCTGGTTGCTCAGGAGTTTGCAGATGGCAGGCCAATACAACTTGGGGGGTGGGGAGTGGTTAGGACCTAAAGGGAGGGCTCTGGTAGATAAGCTGGTATCTGCCTCTTAAGCACCAGGGCCCCACAGTTGTAGGTACACCTGGCAGAGTACAGGGCTTCCCAAGCCCCTCCCCATCTCTAAGGGTGGAGCCCACCAAATTTGGCATGAGAGTCCCCGGGCTGGGGATGGAGTGGCACTCAAAACTGCTGCCACTGAGCAGGACTTCCAGACAGGGGACCCCAAAGATGGCAGCTGCCCTAACCTGAAGAGCGAGCACTGGGGTCAAGCACTCAGGAGACAGCCAAAGCTGGGCTGGTGAGCTGAATTAACAAGCCATCAACTATTTCTTCAGCACCAAAGTCCTGCAGATTCATGTCTGTCAAGCAGAGTATACAGCTCTCTTTGTCCCACCCAGAGGCAGCTGAATCTCTGGCGGTCTCCAAGGACAGAATCCGTGCTCACCATTCAACTCCCATGCGCTGGTCCTGCTGACCTGCAGGGGCAATGTGCCTGTCTCCAAACTCTAGTACCTGGTCATGGGAAGCAATTACTCAGACCAGTCCCTCCCCTACCAAGTGCAGTCCCAGGACAGTGCACCAGAGAGTTCAGTATGGCTCCGGCTATTGTTTCCTCTCCACAGAGCCTGCCATCCCTGTGCCATAGCTTTGCATCAACTTCAGGTGTGTCCCTGTCTGAGTGAGTGGGGAGGTCCATGGGCACATTTGGTGTCCTCCTGTGGGTCAGATTGCACAGTGCTGGCTGGCTAGGGAGGCGTGGCCTTTCCATGTTCTATTCCCTATTGTATTTCTCACACTCTCCAATATTTCTGAACATATCTCCCTTTTACCTTTTATTCCTGCACTGCACGTCCCATGCTGTTTCTTGGCAAATTCATAATGCTGTTATTGGGGGGAGCAATCTACTCATGTATAGCCATCCAAAGTCTTCACCTCCTCTGGGAGTGGTGAGCCTGGAGGCCACCACTAAACCACCATTTCCTACCTCACATCAATTTTTTATCTGATTTTAACATTATATCAATGAAAAAGGCACTAGGCACTACGGAGGGCAGAAAAGACAATCTTGCATTGCCTATGCCACTCTTTCCCCATCCCCCAGCAGTGCCACACAAGCATGCCAAGTGGAGAGAGAATCTGTGTGCCCAGGGGAGATAGAGCAAAGTGATTGTGTGACTTTGCACTGAAACCTAGGGCTGCCTGGCAGAGGGGAACATAGCACAGGGTAGAATTCTGCTGGTGCCCACACAGGGAGAATTTAGACCAGCCCAGCCAGAGAGAAATCCTCTGCCCTGAAACCAAGTTCCAGTTAGCCCCACCACCAGCTGACAGAAAGAAGCCTAGGGCCTAGACTAAATTTATTAAGGTAGTTGGGCCACAAAGCGTGCAGTCCTTGGGCAGTTCCTGTGGCTGTGCTAGCTCAGAGCCTATGGACTTGGGGTGCACATAATCCAAGGAGACACCAGTGGTGGCAGCCAAGCCAGTGCCTGTGTCAATCCCACCCCCAAATACAGGCAATGAGCCTCAGGGAATCTTATTCCACTTAGGGGGAAAAAAAAGGGAAAAGTTCAGAGGACATTGTTTTGGAACTTAGGTATCAGCTCAGCCATGATGAAACAAAGTCTCAGGCAGACTCCTGATGCTCCCAAGTCCGGGCCTTTGTTCCTGGAAGGAATTTTTGGATGCAGCCTGGGCCAAAAGGAGACATGCATCCCTGAAGGGATGAACCCAGTCCTGGCAGTACTCACCACCTGCTAAATAACCTTGGGCTTGAATAAGTATCAGAGGTAGCAAGGCAACAGGTACCACAGGCTTTTGGGTGAGACTGGGCTGGCTTCAGGTGTCACATGGCACTAGTGGTCACAGGGGGTACCCATAACACTCCTCCTCTAATTCTAGCAGCCCAGCACAGAGAGTGAAAGAAGAGAGTGAGAGACTTTGCCTAGGAATCCAGGAAATACTCCTGTATCTTACCCAAGTCCACCAAAGCAGTATGACCAGGAGTCCGCAAGAGTCACAGCATTATTGGGCTTGGGGCACGCCCAGTGTGATATGATTGCAGTGACCAAAGACTTAGATCACAACACTAAAGTCCCTTTCAATACCTGAAAGGCTTCTCAAAAAAGACAGGTCAAAACAAGCCCAGACTCTGAAGATTAAAATAAATACCTAACTCTTCAATGTCCAGACATCAATAAACATCCACAAATATCAAGAACACCCTGGAAATCATGACCTCACCAAACTAAATAAAGTACCAGTGACCAGTCATGGAGTAATGAAGATATGTGACCTTTCAGACAAAGAATTCAAAATACCCACCCTGAAGAAGCTCAGTGAAGTTTAAGACAACACAATCAAGAAATTCAGAAGATTTTCAGAGAAATTTAACAAAGAGATTAAAATAATTTTTAAAAAATCAAGGAGAAATTCTGGACTATAAGAATTTTATTGACAAAATGAGGAATGCATCAGATTTTCTCAACAGCAGAACTGACCAAGCAGAAGAAAGAATGAATGAGCTTGAAAATAGGCTATTTGAAAATACACAATCAGAATGGAAAAAAGAATGAAGCATGCCTACAAGATCTATACAATACTCTCTCAAAAGGGCAAATCTAACAGTGTCCTTAAAGAGGAGGTGGAGAGAGGGATTGGGATAGAAATTTATTAAAAGAAATAATAATAGAACATTCAAAATCTAGAGAAAGATATCAATATTCAAGTAAGATACAAGAA
This sequence comes from Cheirogaleus medius, assembly GCA_008086735.1. Lineage (NCBI taxonomy): Eukaryota > Metazoa > Chordata > Mammalia > Primates > Cheirogaleidae > Cheirogaleus > Cheirogaleus medius. Next base: position 11,532,431 of record VBSM01003151.1, read on the forward strand.
AGTCAATATACAAGAAAGTCATAGAACATCAAGCATAGTTAACCCAAACAAGACTACTTCAAGGCATTTAATAATCGAGCTCCTAAAGATCATAAAGTAAAGGTCCTAAGAAAAGCAAGAAAAAAATAAGAAAATAATATTTAAAGGAGTGCTGTTATGTTTGGCAGCAGCCTTCTCAGTGGAAACCGTATAGGCTGAGAGAGGGCATGTCATACTCCAAGTTCTAAAGGAAAAAAAAAAAAAAACCTTAACACTAGAATATTGTAACCTGCAAAAACATCCTTCAAATATTAAGAAGAAAAAAAAAACTTTCCAAGACAAATAAAGGCTGAGGGATTTCATTAATGTCAGACCCATTCTACAAGAAATGCTAAAAGGAGTTCTTCAATCTGAAAGAAAAGGATGTTAATGAACTATCGATAAGAAATCATCTGAAGGTATACAACTAACTGGTAACAGTAAGGACACAAATGTAAAACACTCAATTGCTGTAATTGCAGTGCATAAACCACTTGTATCTTGAATATAAAGAATAAAAAGATAAACCTATGAAGAATAACTACAATGGCTTTTTGTGAGACAGGTATTAATAGTATAAAAAGATGTGGATGGAAAAAACAAAAAGTCAAAAAGCAGAGAAAATGAGTTAAAGGGTAGGTTGCACTGGTATCAATCAGGAAATCAATCAGTTTTTCTCCCACATTTATGATTACCCTGGGCTCCTGGTGGGAGATATTAATCACAGGCTGTAATTCCCATAGATTCTGAGGAGCCCTAGGGACGCACCAGTTCATATTTTCTGCATTTAGCTTCATCAATTATACAATAGGTTCCCTATCACTTTTTTGCTGTTCTTTAGTCTGTTCACAGTTTATAAAGATCTTATAAGCCCCTTTAACCAAATGAAACATGGGAAAATTGAGAACCACCTCTAACTTTTGTAGCTTTTGCTGGATATCATGCATGCTCTGGCCAAGAAAGTTCATACTAATTAATCCTGAATAATCAGGATTTTTTGGATCTATATCAGTGTATTTCCGATATGCCTCCATAATCCTCTCTAGGAAGGCTGATGGATTTTCGTCTGTTTCTTGTCTTATTTCTATTTTTTTTAAGATTTAAAAAATTTCTTTTTAATTGACCAATAGCAATTATTTATATTTATGGGGTACAATGTAATGTTGGATTTATGTATACATTGTGGAATATTTAATCAAGCTAATTAATATATACAATATCTCACATATATATCATTTTTTTCATGGGAGAACATTTAAAATCTACTCCTTTAGCAGTTTTCATATATACCATACATTATTTCACCAGAACGTATTCTTCTTGGCTAACCGAAACTTTGTATCCTTTGACCAATATCTCCGGATTCCACGCCCCACCCCCTGACCCAGCCCCGGTAACCACCATTCTAGTCTCTAATTCTATGAGCTTGACTTTTTAGAATTCTACACGTAAGTGAGATTAGGCAGTATTTGTCTCTCTAACTGCCTTATTTCACTTAGCATAATGTCTTTCATGTTCATGCATATTTTCGCAAATGACAAAATTTCTATCTTGTTTTAAGGTTGAATAGTATTTCATGGCATATATATACTACATTTTCTTTATCCATTCATCCGTTGTTGGATACTTAGGTTGCTGCTATTATATATCTTGGCTGTTGTGAATAATGCTGTATTGCGCATGGGACTGTAGATATCTCTTTAACATACTGATTTAATTTCTTTGGATAGATACCCAGAAGTGGGATTGCTGAATCATTTGGTATTTGTATACTTTTAATTTTTTTGAGGAACCTCCATGCTGTTTTCCAAATGGCTGTGCTAATTTATATTCCCATCAAGAGTGTATAAGGTTCTCTTTTTTCCAAGTCCTCCCCAACACTTGTTATATTTTGACTTTTTGATCATCTCCATTCTGACAGGTATGAGGTGGTATCTCATTTTGGTTTCAATTTCTATTTCCCTAATGACTAGTAATACTGATCATTTTTCATATACCTGTTGGTCATATTCAGGGCCTCTGCCCACTTTTTAATCAAGTTATTCGTTTCCTTTCTATCAGGTTGTTTGAGTTCCTTATATATTTTGGATACTAGCCTTTTATCAGATATATGGTTTAAGATGTTTTTAAAGATGATTCTGACAATTATACATAATTATGGCATTGCACAATAAAGGAGAGAGATGGGAGTCAGGGCAGAAGCATGAAATTGTAAGTCAGATACACAAGGGTCCCAGATTTGGCTCCATCTCTTGGTAAATATGAGAACTTGTTCAAGTTTCTTCTCTGAGCCTTACTCCTCTCATTTGAAAATGGGGATAATACTTACCTCATTGGGTTGTGCAGTGCTTTGTGCACAATGAATGGTGCCAGGAGAATGGGGGAAATGGGCATGGGGACAGGCATTCAGTGGTTATATTGACCTTCTGTCAGTAAAACTTATAAAAGTGAAGTGGTATTTGGCATCAAAAGTTCAGCATTTTTTTTGTTTGTGCTTTTGTATGTCTTAGAGTAAACCACTACACATTTTTCTGCCTTTTCTAATTTATCCCTAAAATTTTAAACTATTCTAAACTCCCTTGAATGGACTGGTTTGGGAACATTTTAGGAATAAAAATGGGGACTTTGTAGATAAGATCAAAAATGAAGCCTTTGGCTGGGCCAGGTGGCTCATGCCTGTAATCCTACACTTTGAGAGGCTAAGGCAGGAGGCTCCCTTGTTCCCAGGAGTTGGAGGTTGCAGTGAAGTGAGGTATGATGACGCCACTGCACTCTAGCCTGGGCGACAGAGCTAGACTCAGTTGCAAAAAAAAAAAAAAAAAAAAAATCAAGGGTTCATTTTTATACAATGCAGGCTTCTCGATGTTACCTATTTCATTTTGATTTCAAGATTATAATTTTAGATTATTTTTAAAAAGTTATTTGATTTAAGTTTGCTTGTTCAACTTGCTGTAGCCAAAGAATGTGAATATTATCTTATTTGAAAGAGATATAAAAACTTAAAAATGTACTGATATTTTGATGTCCATAAAATGTGTCAAGTTCTGCATCCCATATATTTTCTTCTTTTTCATTATACATCTTTAAAGAAGAGATGACACACACTGCTTCTGTTTCTTGTGTTATTTCTTGAACCTTTTTCAGGCTTTTAGTTTTGGGGACTCCTTTCTTAGGTCCAGGCAGGACATGGTGTCACAAATGTTGAATTTTACCTTTATTTCTATCATTTGGCTTCCAGTCGGAGTCCATTCTTATTTATTCCTCATATAGGGACCTATCTCAAATGAAATTGGCCTGCTGGGAAGGAAGAAGAACCTCAAACAAATCTTGTACCCTAACTGGGTACATGAAGGAGAGACCATGTCTTCATTCTTCCCAAGACTATCTGCAGAGAAGGGAAGAAAGCAAAGGACAGATGGCTGGAGGGGCTAGCAGGGATGAAGAAAGGGGTCCAGAGTCATAAGGGGGGCAAGAGAGTTAGGAGGGGGATCTGCAAAAGAAATTAGCCAGAGCTGCAGCCAGAGCCGAAGCTGTCACCATTGCCACAGCCACAGCCTTAGCTGGTGCTGCCACAGCTGGAGCTGCTGTCACAGATTCCTAAAGGTCTTCTTCAAGATGGGAGATTCTTTCTGATGGCAAAATGGGGTTCTTAGATTTGGCTTCTTGTTCCCTGACCTTCTTGAAGGCTTCTGTCCTCTGCACTAGAATCATACATTTAATTTGATCTGGCTTATTTTGATACAATAATATAGAAGGCTATACATAAGGGACTTTATAACATTTCCCAACATGATGACAAAATAAATCTAACTGGACAATAGTATTGTAGCTCAATAATTCATTAAGAGTCCATATCTCCCCAGACTTAAGAGAGTACTGGGGCCAGGCAGTATTACACAAATATATCATTTTTTTTCTTTATAGGTTCATAGCCATATTCAGACTATGTTTGTAGAAGATAGTTGGATCAAATTATTTTTGACAAAGTTGGAACTTGTTCACATGGCCAAACTTCAGTGGCCCTAATAGGTAATGTAATGAAAACTATGGACCAAAGTTTTGGGTGAAGCAGCTTTTATGACAGTTCGAATATTTATTTAAAAGGCATCTTTAACCTTTTTTTTCCTTCAGTTTCAAATAAGTTTTCAACGTTCACATTGTTGCCAGAACTGGCTACTCAAATTGACCTTGAATTAATAATGTAGACACTGAGCTTTATCTCAATACCAGTAACCCAGCAACCACAGTTCATAAGCAGGCAGAAAAAAATATTTAACGAACTCTACATTTTAACTCTATAGTGGTAGGTTGACCATTTAAGCTCTGAAATTTTCTTGATGTAATCTGCCCATCAGTTTAAACATATGCATAAGAACAGAACATAATATGTGGAGACAAGATGGAGTCCTAGAAAACCTGGCATCTCTTTAAACTTTCTCATAGACAGTACATTTATATGCCACATACTAACATAGATAAATAGTCAATAGAAAGAGAAATTTAAGAGGTTTCAAACACAAGCCCGGGAACACCACATTAGACAAAACAAAACTCAAAAGTATCCAAACAAATTTCTACAGAGGGAGACTGGAGTGAAGTTTCCAAGAAGCTTATCTCAAACCAACTGGTACTGCAAATGAATGGTCCTAGGTCCAAATGACATAAAAGTCCAAATGGCAGAGACAGAGGATTTCCAGTGTGCACACCAGTTTTGAAGCATGTAATCAAAAGGGCTACTTTTACATTCAGGAATTGAATTCTTATTTCCCATTATCACATACACAAACACACTCACACACCAAATGGACAGTAGTTCTAACAAATAAGCCTAGGGAGGGCCAAATACAAACAGCAAGAGGTCCTACTCTCCCAAATGGCTGAGGCTCTCAACCCAAACAGGAATTCCAGAGAAAGCCCCCAAATGGAGAGAGGAATTTCTCTTCTGTGCAGTATCTTAAAACAGCACTCACCTGTCCAGATACAAATGCCAAAAGCCAAAGGTCAAAGGTCCATTCTTCTCTGACAATCAGGGATTTGGTTGGAACTGGTAAGAGTGAAGCCAGTGGGAAAAACCTCCAGCAGAACTCAGCTGGGCTGCTGCTAGGGAGGCTTTGAAGTCTCTGTTCCACAGCAATGGATCCTGGATGAGCCCCTAAATTGTTAATGAACCCACTAGGAGGGTTCACTGTTGCTTGCCACATAGAAAGTCAATTACTGAGACAGTGAGGATTGTCAAAGAAGAAAGAATTTATTACAGTGGATGCATCTACTGGGAGGGGGAGGTAGGGACTACCTCAAATCTGCTTCCCTGATTAACAGGGTCAAGGTTTTTTCTGGAGGTGAAATGAATAATGCATGAGGAGAGTAAGCATCTTTAAGAGTTTGGGGTGGAGTGCAGGGCACACAAGCACAGTGAGAAGTCATGCTAGTACATGCATCCCATGATCAAAAAATGGCAGATAAGTACTTCCTAGGGTGGGGATTTTAGTATTATAATGAGCTAGGGGTTAATATTGGTCATTCTTTCAGCCTTGTAAGCAGGATCAGTAGGTCCTTGGGCACAATCGGTGATGGAGTATCACTTATCTTGTTTTTTCTGAAAAAATGGGTGGTATAAGGCTTTGTATTAATAGTTATCTGTGACTACAAGGAGGCTCTGCAGTTTCTAGGAAATAAATTCAAAAGGGAATGGATCAGTGCAACAGAAAGTTACAAAGTTCTGGTCATCAAATCATACTGGTCTGGTAACTTGAACCATAAAAGAACTACCAAAAAGGACAAAAAACCTATAAAATATGTTTTCTTGTTCATGGAACTGGCTACAGTTTCACTGCCGAATTCTGCCAAATGTTCAAAGAAGAACTTATGCTAATCTTACTTAAACTATTCCCAAAATTCGATGAGGAGGGAATACTCTCAAATTCATTTTACAAGGCATGTAATACCCTGAAACCAAAACCAGACAGAGATGCAGCAAAAAGAAAAAAAAAAGCAAACTGTAGGCCAATATCTTTGATGAACCTGGATGGAAAAATACTCAAAGAAATACTACAAACAATTCAATAACACATTAAAAAGATTAATCATCATGATCAAGTGGGATTCATCCCAGGGTTGCAAGAATTGTTCAAAATATACAAATCAATGTGATACATTGTATCAACAGAATTAAGGATAAGAAACATATAATCATTTCAATTCATGGTGAAAAATATTTTATAAATTTACCCCTTCGTTATAAGAACTCTCATAAGATTGGGCATAGAAGGAACTTACCTCAGTGTGATAAACCCACAGCTAGAATCATACTGAATGGAGAACAAATGAAAGCCTTCCCTCTAAGATCTGGAACAAGACAAGGATGCCCACTTTGATTGCTGTTATTCAACATAATACTGGAAGTTCTAGGTAGAACAACCAGACAAGAGAAAGAAATAAAGGGCATCCAAATTGGAAAGGAAGAAGTCAAATTATCTTTGTTTGCAGATGATATGATCTTATATCTAGAGAAACCTAAAGAGTCCACAAAAAAATACTTAGAACAGATAAACAAATTCATTAAAGTTCCAGCATGCAAAATCAATATATAAAAATCAGTAGCAATTCTATATACCAACAATAAACAACCTGAACTAGAAACCAAGAAAGTAATTCCATTTACTATAGCCACAATAAAATAAAATATCTAGTTATAAAATTAATCAAAGAAGTGAAAAATCTCTACAATGTAAGCAATAAAACATTGATGAAAGAAATTGAAGAGGACACAAAAAACTGGAAAGATATTCCATGCTCAAAATTGGAAGAATCAATATTGTTAAAATATCTGTCCCAAAGCAATCTACAGATTCAATGCAATCCCCATCAAAATACGAATGATGTTCTTCACAGGAATAGAAAAAAATATTCTAAAATTTATGTGGAACCACGAAAGATCTAGAATAGCCAAAGTCATCCTGAGCAAAAAGAATGAAACTGGAAGAATCACATTACCTGGCTTCAAATTATACTCGAGACCTGTATTAACCAAAACAGCATGAAACTGGCATAAAAACAGACACGTAGATCAATGGAACAGAATAGAGAGCCTAGAAATAAATATACACATGTATAATGAACTTATCTTCAGCAAAGCTACCAAGAAAATGCAGTGTGGAAAGGATAGTCTCTTAAATAAATGGTGCTGGGAAAACTGGATAACCATATGCAGAAGAATGAAAGTAGACCCCTATCTATCACCATATAAAAAGTCAAATGAAAATGGATTAAAGACTGAAATATGAGAGCTGAAACTGTGAAACTACTAGAAGAAAACACTGAGGAAACACTTCATGACATTGGACAATGATTTCTTGAATAATACCCCCAAAGCACAGGAAACCAAAGCAAAATTGGACAAATGGGATCATACATATCAAGCTAAAAATCTTCTGCACAGCAAAGGAAACAATCAAAAAGTGAAGAGGCAACCCACAGAGTCGAGAAAAATATTTGCAAACTACCCATTTGACAAAGAATTAATAACTAGAAAATATAAGGAGCTCCAATAGCTTTACAGGAAAAAAACCAAATAATCCGATGGAAAAAAATGGGCAAAGGATCTAAATAGACATTTCTCAAAGAAGACACACAAATTGCCAATGGGTATGTGAAAAAGTGCTCAACATTATTAGCCATTAGAGAAATGAAAATCAAATATACAATCAGAAATCATCTTACCCCAGTTAAAATAGCTTTTATCAAAAAGACAGTCAATAACAAATGCTGGCAAAGATGTGGAGAAAGGGGAACCTTTGTACACTGTCCCTAGGAATGTAAATCAGTGCAACCACTATGGACAACAGTATGGTGGTTCCTCAGAAAACTAAAAATAGAACTACCCTATGAATCAGCAATCCCACTGTTAAGTATATATCCAAAGGAGTGGAATTCAGTATATCGAAAAAACATCTGCATTCCCATGTTTATTGCTGCACTATTCACAATAGCCAAGATTCGAAATAAATATATGTGTCTATCAACAGATGAATAGATAAAGAAATTGTGGTACATACACACAATGGAATTTTATGTAGCCACAAAAGAATGAAATCCTACCATTTGCAACAACATGGATGGAACTGGAGAACATTATTGTGTTAAGTGAAATAAGCCAAGCACAGTAAGACAAATCTTACATGTTCTCACTCATTTATGGGAGCTAAATATTAAAAACAATTAATCTCATGGAGACAGAGAATAGAATGCTCATTATCAGACACTGGGAAGCTTAGGGGGGAGTAGGGTGGTAAAGTAGGGATGGTTAATGGGTGAAAAAATGTAGTTAGATAGAATGAACAATATTTGATAACACAACAAAGTAACTATAATCAGTAATGTGTTAGGTAATATTTTTAAATAACTGAAAGAATGGTATTGGAAAGATCCTAACATAAAGAAATGATTAATGTCTGAGGTGATGAATACCCCAATTACTCTGATTTGATTAATTCACATTGTATGCCTATATAAAAACATCACATGTACCCCATAAAGGCAACTATTATGTACCCATGATAATTAAAAATTTTTTAAAAATTTAAAAACAAGAAACTTATCTCCATGGGAAAATGAACTGTCTGATGTCTTCTTGAAACTCTGAAATGTTGATGCATTGATATGGCCACAATATTAATAATTATTTCACATATTCCAAAAATAGATTTAACCTGCAATAATTAGCTATGAAACTCTGTCAAAAGAGGGCTTCTATTTGTTTTATTTTTCATAGTGTAATTAGGAAAAATAAAAAAAAAACTACAGTTAACAGAAACTATGCCTTTACATGACATGAAATTATTGATGGTACTGTAAAACTGGCCTCCTCTTCAGATTTTGTACACTATTTTGTAAAACACCTCTCATTAGCAGGCTTGTTTTCCTCAAGTGGCAAAGAAATATTTTCCAATGATATGTAGTCTAGTGGCAACAAAATTTTAAATAGTGACATTAGCAATGAAATTTTAAATAGAAAGAAATTTTTAATAGCATACAACGTAGCTCAAAGAACAGAAAATGAATACATCGTTAGAGGAGGAAGTAGAAGCAATAGGAAACTGGTTTAGAAGGCAGTGAGAAACCAGCAATGTCAGTTTCCACTTTAGAAGGACAGCTAGCCTGAGGAACAAGATTCGGAACTCAATTCTAACATAAACCAAACTGCACTTCCAAAAGGTATACCATTTAAATAACTGTTGTAGAAGAAATACTTCTGACTAATCCTCTGGTAACTTAAAGCAGAGACTGATTCAATTCATTTTTGTAAAGCTTCTTTTTCTCTTTAGGAGGTTTCCCCTTTTATGAAGTGAAGGGTAAGCATAACATGACTTTCAAGTCTGCTCTGTTTGAAGCTTGTGATTCAGCTTCAACTCCTATACAATCTTCTAGGATGGGGATGCACTTGCAGGATAGTGGTGCATTCCTTGGGTCCAAGTTGTAGAGAGGCCAAACCATGGGCCTCGCTTTGATATCATGTATAAGAGAGCTTAAACAACTGAACAGATCAATACCAACTCTAGTTCAATTTGTTTGTTCTTCATCTTTCCCTGCATCTTGTACCTCTAAATCTCTCAACATAAAAACCGTAGCCTTAACTTCTGTTCTCTGTTGAAGCGGTGCCCAATTTATAACCTCTGTCTGTGCCTTCCTTTTAGAGGGTGATTATTGTTTTAGGAATGTACTGCAGTTTTGTTAAAGATAGGAATGTCAAACAATGCATTTGAGTGTGCGTTTAGAGTTACGGTATCATTTTGTGAATCTAATTCTCAGGTGTGCAACTTAGGCTTGGAATATCAAGTGGTATGGTGGCGAACTTTAGGGAGGAACTGTCTATGCAGCCAAATTACACAGAATAACTAAAAATATGACATGGTTTTGAAATTACATATGGGACACACATTTGTGGCTTCTAGTCAGAAGTTTTATATGAAAAGATCAGAGTTGTTTATGGTCAAATCAATAATATTTGTGCCCTTTAAGTCATCTAAAATGAGTTCTCTTGCCTAGAGATAGCAGCAGGCTAATTAACTTCTCCCCTGGTAATCTTAGTTCAAAAGAGAATACAAGTTTATCCAGGAACATGGAGTAGAGAGGAAAATCCAATCATTTAAAAATGAATCAATCCCTCTCCACTCTCCTTCTCCCTCTCTCTTTCTCTTCCTATATCCCCCTTGTATATTATATACATATATATATATACACATATAATACCATACAAGTAAATAATACCCTACACAAAGAAGTCAAAAATTCCATGCAAATCAATAATAATGCAAACAACATTCTCATTCCCCAAAACTGGGCAAAAAAACAGAAAATTCGCAAAATAATATGTACAAATACCCAATAAACATGCATGAAACCATACGAAACACCATTATTCAACATTATGCTTCCACACACACAGAGCAAAGAAAACCCAAAACAATTGAAATATTGAAAGAGGGGCTCTAAACTGAGCATATGTAGGAGCTAGAGGGAAACTTTTGAGGTCTAGACTATTGGTGCCTGGGAGGAAACTGTCTACTAGTGCAGAAGGCTAATGGGGCATTCCTAGGCAGTGGGCATATCACAGTACAGACACAGAACTTGCAACTGGCAGGCAGGATAGAAAGGAAATCTCTTGGCTGGCCAGTGCTCAGAATAGGAATCACTCACCCTGTGCTAGCCAACATGATTTCTTCACACTGGGATTAACAAGGCCCACATGGTCAGGAGTTTGGTTATATATAAGAGGATTTTTGTTTTTTGGAACTTATACATAGTTCAGACCCTACTTAAATGAAGGACTTGTTGCCCCAGCTTCTGGGAATGCCATTAGAAGACAGCCTCTAGCTGCAGAGAGCTGCCTTACCCAGGGCCACATCCATTCCCAGTGGCCCATATCCAAGGACAGATTCGTGCATGAATACAACGACACAGCCATCTCTGATAAATTTGGGACAATTTTGAAGGACCATTCTATCTCCAGAGCTCCATGTATGGTCTTGTCAGGTGTGCAGCACAGTTTGATTTCTCCATTTCCCAGCCCTGCTTCCCTGCTTTCTCTTCCATAAGTGTTGCTAGTAATAACACTCTTTAGTAAACATCCTGCCTGCTAAGGTCAACTGGGTCTTTAAGTCTGCTTCCAGAGGAAACTAAACACTTATAGAAATTGAATAAATAAGTAAATTTTGCTTAAAATTGAAGAAATCAAGACATATTAGATGTGAGATATCCATTGGACATTAAAATAGAGACATTAAGTAGATAATGGAATATACAAGTATGGAGCTCACATAAGAGGTATACAATGAAGATAGAAATTTGGAAATTCACAGATGCATAAACTCCCCTCCACCACCCAGAGACAATGAGTAGCCAGTGGGGGCAATGAAAGTAGATCCCACTGCAAGAGCCCAGACAGGAAACAAACTGAGACTCTCCTCCCCCACCCACAGACACCAGGTCAGCACCTGCAAGAAAGATCCTGTGACAACAAGCTGTGGACCTGGGAACCACTCTTTATCCTCCACAGACAGGGAGCATCCCACCACAACATGCACCTCAGTGGACCAAAGACTCTCTCAAGTTGGCCCTTTTCATGGAGCAAGGGACTTCATTGTGAAAGATACTGATGCAGGTTGGTGGAGAAATTTGGTGTTGGGAGGATGAGGGCATTTCTAATTGGTAGATTCTATTTTCTGAAATATAACAAAAAATAATGCTGGCTTTAGAGTCAGATATTTTTGTTGAATATTGATTCTTCCACTCTCTCCAGCTGTTGACTTACTTAATCTGGCCCTTATTACCTTTGTGACCTTGACCCCTACCACTCTATCTTTCCTTGCTCCACTTCAGCTGCACTAGCCCACAAGGCAAATTACCAACGCTCTCCTTCCTCAGATCTTCAGACTTTCTGCTCCATTTTGTTTGGATGTTCTTTGAACAGATACATGTATGGCTTGTGTTATGGGAGTAAAGTCTACAGACTCATTCAAATTAAGACTTTGTTGTTTACTGTTATTCCTTCTCGCTCGCTCTCTCAAGGAGAGCAAGAACACAGTCTACAGGTAGACAGCTCCATGCCGTAACCTTTTTTAGTAACTTTAGCTACAAATATGTAACAAATGAGGAATAAATATGCAGAATTACCCTGGTAACTTGAGCAAGCTCTTAGAGGTTTCTCTGAAAATTGTCTTTCTCTGTGATTAGGGGTCCTTCATTCCAATAACTGTTTTTGTCTCTTTCTCGTGATACTGAGTAGGACATGAGGCTGTAGATTCTTCTGATAGTGCCATGGTGAGTGGAGTCTTCATCATTCCCTCCCTCACATTGTTCAGGTCTCTGCAAAAATGCCACTTTAGCATAGGTCTTCTCTTACCCCTTTTAAAAAACAGCACTTCCACTCTCTATCCTCCTTACTATTATTTTTTCTTAGCACTATTTTTTTTAGCAATAATAATCACCTACAAATGTTTGATATGTAGTTCTTATCTCATAAGCTTCATGAAGGAAGATATTTTGTTTTGTTTATTGTTGTTTCCCCAGCACCTAGAGCAGTGCCTAGCACTTAGTCCATGCTCAATACATAATTATTGAATGGATGAACGTATGAATGAAGTAAGGAATCTTCTCTAAGCCCCGGTTTTCTATTTCATGAAGCAGGGTTAATAATCTCTCTCTATGAGTTGTTTTAAGAACTAAACAAGATAACACACAAAGAGCCTACCACTATATCAGGCACACATAGGTATCAAAAAATAATAGTACGAATAGATATTATAATATCATTGTTATTGTTCCAAAGGGATTTAATGTATACCTACAAATACGAACATCATGGGGAGAACCTGACTGAAAGTGTATTAATAAGACAATAAGGATTTATCTACAATTCCCACAATAGACATTATTTGGGCCCACTAATTGCACTATTCATATTAGCCTTGTTAAAACAATTTTTTGAAACAGGGTCTTGGTCTGTCACCCAGGCTGGAGTGCAGTGGTGTCATCATAGCTCACTGCAACCTCAAACTGTTGGCCTCAACATATTAGCATTTTTAACCCCAGAACATAATGTCTGGTCCCATATTTAAAATGTAGGGTTGAAATCCTTGTTATCCAATAGAACAGCACTCATGTGCACAATAGGAAATAAAACTCAACGGAAATCAAACAGATGGGAGCGGGGAGGAGGGGATGGATGAAATCAAACCTAATGAGTACAGTGCACACTGTCTGGGTTATAGGCACACTTACAACTTTGTTCCAAGAAGTACAAAAGCAATCCATATAACCAAAACATTTGTATCCCTGTAAAATTCTAAAATTAAAAAAATCAAAACCCTTCTTATCATAGATATACAAGTACCAACGGAACACTGGAATCATCTCCACAGACATAAATTGGATTTCTTTCTCTGGGTAACCAGCCATGTTGTGTCTGGACCATCTATTACACTGAAAGAAGCCAAATCCATCAGAGAAGGTTTTCAAAACACATCTAGATTGCTGAATAAAGCACAGTCATTTTTAGTTGCTAAGCTGCTTCTGATAGTTGAAGTAATGGCTGGTGATGTGTCATTTATTATTGTTTAAGTTAATGTAGGTCAGCACTTCACTTCCATACTATCCTCTCCTCAGAAGATTTGCTGCTGGATGTATAAGAGTGAAACATGTTTACACATTCTCTTAAACCATATCTAACTTCATAACAACAAGGCAGTAGAAATCAAGGGGACTTTCATCATGTGGCAAGTCACCTCTTGATTATTACTGGACAAAAAAAAAAGATTCAAGTCTAACCAGAGTCCTTTATTTCTTTTTATCTAGTTGTCATACATTAGCCCAAGTAGTTCTTAAACCTGATTATAAGTCATAATTTAGGAGTTTGCTGAAAAAGGCAAAATCCAGGGCCCTATTCCATACTTACTTAAATTTGTCTGATTTTAATGTGCCCCCCCAAAAAAATTTTACCAGACTATCCATGTGATTCTGATGATACTTAGGTTTCAGAAGCATTAGAATAAACTATTAGTGATGGTGTCTCTTTCTAGAATATTTTTTCTTCCATCTCTGTATGTTGAAATCTAGCTCAAAATTCAAGGCACAATTCAAATTCAACCACCAATGTGGTGCCTTTATTGATGAGATATCTTCCATTGTGACAGAAAAAGGAGGCATCAATTTTAGGGTATAGGAGACTACTGGGATATGACATACAGGAGAGAGGTAGAGGAAGAGCTCTAAGTTTCACATCGATATTGTGCACCTAGATAAGTTGCAAGTGTTATCAGTTGGGTAAATAAAAGCCTGCATTAATGCTCTGATTTATACGAAGCCATGCATTTCAACCACCTAGCAACCTTATTTGGGGAGGAAGATGGGAAGCTATTTCATAATTTGGAATTTATGGTTAAAAGGAGATAATAGAAGATATCAAATGGACTGCTACACAGGTGAAATAAATGGTAGGGGGTGGTAACAAATACTAAAGGGAACATAAGTATGGTTGAATAAAAGGAGAGCAGAAAGAGGTTGGGGCAGGAGAGAAGTGAGGTCTGCCTTAACATAGCCGAAGCCATCCTTTTGCCATGTGTGATCCCTGGATCACCTGCATGAACACCATTAGGATTCTGGATTCAAACCCGTATCTATTAAATTAGATCCTTTGGAAGTGATGGCTAAAAATCTGTTGTTTAAGAAACTTCCCAGGTCTTTGTGATGATCAGCCATGTTTGATAAACACTGGGCTAGAATTCTCTAAGTACCTTCTTTTCTCTAGTACTAATTATTTCAAACTCTAGTAGTAATCGTTTCATTGTTTATGTCTTAGCTTCTTAAATGTTGTGCTGCAAGATACTGAGAGCAGAGACAGTGTTTATATAGTAGTCTTCAATTCACAAACAGCTCTTACTATCCATCTTTGGTTATTACCCAGTTCAAACACATATCTGTTAAAAATAAGAGAGAGAAGCTCCAAATAAGGGATCCTATGCAGAATAAAGTTTTTTGAATGGATGAAACAGTGTAGTGGTTTAGTGGGGCTCCAGCAAGCAGAAGGAACCAACTATGTCCACTAATTCTCTTAAGCCTCAGTGAGTACAGCCCATACAGAAAATTATTTTGTCTATTCTCTACTACTTTTATTAGCATGGACAATAATAAAATGCCTAGCATTAGAGTAGGAATGAAAGATATATGCTGAATGTAGGATTACCAGATATAATACAGGAATCCCAGTTAAATTTGAATTTCAGGTAAACAAATTCAGCATAACTATACTCTGTGCAATATTTCAGACATACTTATGTTTAAAAATTGTCTGTTTACTAAACCTGCCAATCCTAGTTGAATGAGCAAATGAGAGAATGAAGGAGGACGTGTCTTTAATTTGTCCCTTAATTAATTTCACCTTCAGCAAGGAAAGTTGCATGGTTTAATAGAGAAGTTTAGAGTCGGGAGAGATGAAAACCTTTACTAACTTAGTAAGTGACCTTGGAAGAATCCTCTTCCTTGCTTGGCCTCAGTTTCCTCATCTATGAAATGAGAGAATTAAACTAGATGATTTCGATGCACCCTTACTGCTCTGAGAGTCTGGTGTTTTATCACTTTTGGAAAGGAGTCCATCTATGTGTATCCTGGAAATGTTTGAGAGCCTTCATATTTGACAATTTCCAGGTGGGGATATAGCATATAGGACTGTCTCTACAAAGCATTTGGCTATTCTTGTCATTTTATCAATATCTCCCATGATAATAGATAAGAAACAACCCTATACACCACCTATCCCCCTTGAAACTAAAACTGGAAAGGCATATTGGTTCATCAAGGCCTCAGGGAATATGTGACCAAGAGAGCACTAAATAAAGACTCTTTGCCTCCTCCTTATTTTGTTAGCTTCCACTTTTGCAATTCCTACTTCTTTAAAATATTAATATTTGCCTTGAGCTAAATCATTAGATTGTGCATATTTTCCTCCTCTCTGTTCCAGAACAGGTTTTAACCTAATCCTCCTATTATCATCTGGGCATGAAAATTACATACTTGCCCCATCCTACTAGGAAGATAAATTAATGAGGAAAGAAGGGTGTCACTTTGCCAGCATTCATTTTTACACCATCTCTCCAGAGAAAGATATTAGTGTTATCATCCTTCATCCTAGATTCGTTTGCATTTCTTTCACAAAAAACAATTTCATTATCTAATAAACCACATGATTTTCAATTTTAGTCTGGTCTAATTGATTTTTTCTGTTTATTTCTTCAGAGGCTGGGATAGTTTTTCTCCAGATAAGGTAGATTTCATTTTCAAGTCTTCATTATATACAGAACTCCATTCTATGGGCAAGTTCCTCCATTACAGCTGAGATCACTGTTCCGTAACTCATTCTTATTAATTAGTCACTACCTTTGTACATGTAATAAATAGTATGATTGTCAGCAAGAAAAAAGAAGTATAGTCTTAAACCAAGGTTTTTATTTTTGCCCCTGAAAACTACTCCAGACAGCATAAATATTGGCTTCAGTATGATGTTTTGCCATATAAATAACAGAAATTGTCTTAACTTGTTATTTTCAAGCACTTGTTAGAAAAACACAGGAATACAATTGCAAACTGAAACCTTTTGAAAGGAAGCTAAGGCTGGATTCCTCTCAAAATGTCACAGTTATGAACACCTTTGTTAATTAGCACACTGTCTACACTTGTCATGAATTATAATCTTTTGTTTCAATAAGAGTGGATTTTTATATCTGAGATAGGCTAATGTTTAATAATAAGCTTAAATTTGGTAAGATGCAAATTACATATCTTGCATTTCCTAAACAGAATCCATCGTTTCATTCGTGTGCATTACTATGTCACAGGCCTTAGTTCTCAGGCTCAAGTCTTAAATTAAGTCAATAAATCATCATGACCCATATCACAACAGGATCCTCATTCACACACATTTTCTATTAGCTATTATTTATAACAAAACAAATTATCTTTAGGTAAACAATGACCTCAAGTGGAAAAAAAATCACATTACTAATGGAAGAGTCCTGTATGTATGTGTTGATTTATAGTATTTCAGGATCCTCAAGTAAATTTGTCCTACCAAAAATATTCAGATGGAAGGGGGTAATATGAGGAAGGAGAAATATAAAACTGAAAATCTTGTTTCCCCCCTAAAAAAGAACTTCAAAATGGTATTCTTTAAAAATGTGCCCAGAGATTGTTCTCTTCAGCCCTCAGGGCAGCTGGGTAAGATCTGGGACATACTTCTCATTACTTCCATGTACCATACTCTTACTAACTTTTTCAATGTATGCTTTGATGTGAAAAAGGTTGGAAAGACTTTTTCTATATCCTAGGGATCAGATCAGAATTCATGCTCCAATGTTATAATAATCATTGTCTTTCTGAGTCACTGGTACTTGTGGAAATTTATTATATCCCTCAAATGTGTTGGGCTGGAAAAAAGCTTTGAGAATAACCTTACTAAACCCCACATATGTGTGTGTGCATGTGTGTGTAGTGGGCAGACAAGAAAAATCCAAGGATATATACACTGTAAAATAAAGATAATATGAACATGTAAATATTCATTTCTGCCTATAAAGCTGTGCCTTATCATTTTTATGTCTCTCTTAGCTATCCTAGGTCTGGACATACACCAGGAATCCAAAGAGTCCTTGTCATTGAATATATTTGCTTAAAAATTAGAACCTAATGCCCTTCAAAGGAGTGCCATTGGCTTGGGAAATTTTACAGAGACAAATGCATAGCAGATGCTGCTTAGATTGCAAGAGACAAGTTCTTGATAGGAGGTTTTGTCTGGACAGACTGAGGTTGAGATGTAAGTATATTACTCTCCTATGTTTTATTTGTTCCTATTTTCTTTTTTATTTTCTCCAATCCTTCATTTTCCCCACTCAGCTCCATCCTATTTTCTCTTATAGTTCGCGTCTCCACTATCTCTATTTTTCTTCTTAGGCTCCACAGAAGGTCCACACTGGTATTGATGAGGTGGTAAGTTCATTAGCTACTTTCCATTATCAAGTAATAATAGTCTTTCCCCTGGCTTGTGACTGGGAAGAAAAACAGGCTTTACTAATAAATGTTTTTCATTCTTGTTAAATAAAAAAATATTGGCCGGGCGTGGTGGCTCATGCCTGTAATCCTAGCACTTTGGGAGGCCGAGGTGGGCGGATCGCTCTAGGTCAGTAGTTCGAAACCAGCCTGAGCAAGAGCGAGACCCCATCTCTACTAAAAATAGAAAGAAATTAATTGGCCAACTAAAAATATATATAGAAAAAGTTAGCCGGGCATGGTGGCACATGCCTGTAGTTCCAGCTACTCAGGAGGCTGAGGCAGAAGGATCGCTGGAGTCCAGGAGTTTGAGGTTGCTGTGAGCTAGGCTGAGGCCACGGCACTCTAGCCCGGGCAACAGAGTGAGACTCTGTCTCAAAAAAAAATATTAATGAAATTCACTTATTGTTTCTTCTACAGAGAATATTCTTCCCCCAGATACTTACATGGTTCATTCCCCACTTTCTTCAAGTTTCTGATCAACAGAGATGTCTTCCCTGAACACTATATTAGCATAGGAGCACCTTCCCCTCATCCCACACATTGTTCTCTAACCCCTCAACCTGCTCTATTTTCCTTTAGAGGACTTACTACAATCTGAATTATCAACTGGCTGATCTTGTAATTGTTTACTGTCTTTCTACTTTGACTAGATTGTAAGGTATATGAGGGAAGGCACAGCGTTTCATTATTTTTAATGGATAAATAAAAATTGTGTATATATATATGTATATATCATGTACAACATGCTGTTTTGAAATATGTATACATTGTGGAATGCCTAAATTCATCTAATGAACCTATGCATTACCTCACATTTATCACTTCTTGTGGTGAGAACAGTTAGAATGTCTTTTAGTGATTTTCAAAAATACAATATGTTGTTATTAACTATAGTTATCATGTTGTAAAATGATTCCTTGAGGTCATGGAAACAACCCAAGTGCCCGTCAATTCATGAGTGGATAACTAAAACGT
>VBSM01003151.1:11558138-11575349 GCA_008086735.1 Cheirogaleus medius
TAGGTCATTTGCTGTTTTCATCTCACTGCACAGAGAATTGTTTCTTTCACATTTGCTTTGGTCAGCCTTAATACTGCTCCCCACAGCCCCAGTTTCCAGGCCTGCTTCAGTACCAGGCTGGCCCCCTCAGCACTAGTCATCAGGCTGGAACCTAAAAACCCAGCCACCAGGCTGGCCTCTGCAGATAAAGGATCCAGGCTTACCCAGTGCCAAGCCAAGTCCTCTAACCCCAAGCTTCAGGTACACCCTAGTACCAGGTTGGCACCCCTGTCCTCAAACACCAGGAAGGTACCCACAGATATAAGTTCCAGGCCTGGCCAGTGTGAGGCTAGTCCCCAAGGCCAAGCTTCCAGGCTGGCCCTTGCACCCTGATGTTCCAAAAGACCCAAGTTACAGCTCTGTTCCAGCAGAATCAGGGGTCAGGCATGTCCCAGTAGACCCCAGCAGTGGACTGGCCCTATGGACCGAAACTTCAGGACTACCCCTTTTTACCTATGTCCCAGACCAGCCACCAAGGCCCCAAGACCCAGGCCATCCTTTGTAGATCTAGCCTCTAGGCCAGCACCTGCATACTAGCCTCTACGCTGATACCAACAGATATAGACTCCAAGCTAGTCCTAATGAACTCATAGATGGAATAAACTAATGGAAAAATATATCTCATGTACATGGAGGAAGAATCAACATTTTTTAAATGCCCATGGATTTTAAGGTGATTTATAGATTCAATGCAATTCCCATCAAAACATCAAAGTCATTTTTCAGAGATTGAGATAAGTTAATCCTAAACTTCATATGAAACAAACAGGAACAACAACAACAACAAAAACTGAATAGCCCATCAATCTTAGAAATAACAAATCTGGAGGCATCACATTATCTGACTTCAAATTATATTATAAGGCAAAGGTTAACAAAACAATATGGTACTGGTATAAAAGTAGACACATACACCAATGAAACAGAATAGAGAACCTAGAAATAAAACCATATAGCTACAAACAACTGATTTTCCACAAAGCAGACAAAAGCTTACACTGGGGAAAGTAAGCCCTATCAAATAAATGGTGCTAGGAAAATTGGATAGCCATTATGCAGAAGAAAAAATCAGAAAAAAAAATCAAATAACCCCATTAAAATGTGGGCAAATACATAAACATAAATTTTTCAAAAGATAGAGAAATGACCAACAAACACATGAAAAAATGTTCAAAATCACTAATCATCAGGAAAATGCAAATTCAGACCATCTCATCCCTATCATAATGACCATTAATTAAAAATTTTAAAAGAAAGATGTTGGCTTTACTATATTCATTTATCCAATCACGGAGTCTCTTGGTTGAATCCTTGGGGTTTTCTAGGTATAATATCATATCATCAGCAGAGTGAGAGTTTGATCTCTTCTGCCCCCATTTGGATGCCTTTAATTCCACTTTCATGTCTCATTGCTATAGCCAGGACTTCCAGCACTATGTTGAATAGAAGTGGAGACAGTGGGCAACATTGCCTGGTTCCAGTTCTAAGTGGGAATGCTTTCCATTTCTCCCCATTCAGTATGATGTTGGCTTTGGGTCTGTCATATATGGCTTGTATCATTTTTAGGTAAGACCAATCTATGCCTAATTTGTTAAGTGTTCTTATCATAAAAGGTTGTTGAATTTTGTCAAATGCTTTTTTGGCATATATTGAAAGTCTCAGTATACAAAATCAATACACACAAAATCAGAGGCATTCGTATATGCCAGTAACAGTCAAATTGAGAACAAAATCAAAGACTAAACACCTTTCATAATAACAACAAAGAAAATAAAGTACCTAGGAATATACTTAACTAAGGAGGTAAAAGACCTCTACAGGGAGAAATATGAAATGCTGAGGAAGGAAATAGCAGAGGATGTAAGCAGATGAAAATCCATACCATGCTCGTGGGTCAGCAGACTCAACATTGTTAAAATGTCTATACTACCCAAACTGATATATAGATTCAATGCAATCCCTATTAAAATCCCAACACCATGTTTCACAGATATAAAAAAATTATTTTAGGCTTCATTTGGAACCAGAGAAGACCTCATATATCAAAAACAATTCTAGGCAATAAAAACAAAATGGTAGGTATCAATATGCCAGATTTCAAACTATACTACAAAGCTGTAGTAATTAAATCAGTTTGGTATTGGCACAAAAATAGGAATATTGACCAGTGGAACAGAACTGAGAACCTTGACATGAAACCATCCTCATATAGCCATCTAATCTTCAACAAAGCAGACAAAAACATTCACTGGGGAAAAGAATTCTTATTCAATAAATGGTGCTGGGAAAACCGGATAGCCACATGTAGAAGACTGAAGCAGGATCCACACCTTTCATCTCTCAAAAAATCAACTCACTCTGGGTAACAGACTTGAACCTAAGATATGAAACTATTATAATTCTAGAGGAAAACTTTGGACATACTCTTCTAGACATTGGGCTAGGCAAAGAATTTATGAAGAAGACACCAAAAGCATCAAAAAAATAAATAAATGAGACCTGATCAAACTAAAAAGCTTCTGTACAGCCAAAGAAACAGTCATGAGTGCAAACAGACAACCTACAGAATGGGAGAAAATATTCACATTCTACACGTCTGATAGAGGGCTGATAACTAGAATCTATTTAGAACTCAGGAAAATCAGCAAGAAAAAAAAATCAAACAACCCTATCGAAAAGTGGGCAAAGGACATGAACAGAAACTTTCCAAAAGAAGACAGAATAATGGCCAACAAACATATTAAAAATGCTCAGCATCTCTAATCATCAAGGAAATGCAAATCAAAACTGCAATGAGATATCAGTAATCTCCAGTAAGAATGGCCTTTATCAAAAAGTCCCAAAACAATACATGTTGGCATGGTTACGGAGAGATAGGAACACTCCTATACTGGTTTTGGGACTGCAAACTAGTTCAACCTCTGTGGAAAGCAATATGGAGATACCTTAAAGAGATACAAGTAGATCTACCATTTGATCCAGCAATCCCACTCTTGGGCATCTACCCAAAAGAACAAAAGACACTCTATAAAAAAGACATCAGTACTTGAATGTTTATAGCAACACACTTCACAATTACAAAGTTGTGGAAACAATCCAGGTGCCCATCAATACATGAGTGGATTAATAAAATACCACTCCATGGTATATGTATACCATGGAGTCCTATTCAGCTCTAAGAAACAATGGCGATATAGCACACCTTGTATTTTCCTGGATAGAGCTGGAACCCATACTACTAAGTGAAATATCCCAAGAATGGAAAAATAAGCACCACATGTACTCACCAGCAAATTGGTTTCACTGATCAACACCTAAGTGGACATATAGGAATAACATTTATCAGGTGTCGGGCAGATGGGAGGGGGGAGGAGGGGATGGGTATATACATACATAATAAGTGCAATGTGCACCATCTGGGGGATGCTCACGCTTGAAGCTTTGACTCTAGGAGGGAGGGAGGGCTAGGGCAATATACCTAACCTTAATATTTGTACCTCCATAATATGCTGAAACAAAAAAAGAAATAAAGATGTTGGCCTGGATACTTTGAAAATGGAACAATTATACAGTATTCGTGGGACTCTACATTAGTACAACCCATATGGAGAACAATGTGGAAATTCTTCCAAGAACTAAAAGTTGATCTACCATTCAAATCAGCCATCCCAGTTCTGGGTATCTAACCAAAAGAAAATACATCATTATATCAAAAAGATATTTGCATCTGAATGTTTATGACAATTGCAAAGACATGAAATCAACCAATATGCTCATGAATTGATCGGTGAATATAGGAAATGTGGTGTTTGTATATATACCATGGAGTAATACTCAGTCATAAAAAAGGAATGAAATGATTTCTTTTGCAACAACTCAAATGGAACTGGAGAACAATACCCTAAGCTAAGTATCTCAGGAACAGAAAAGCAAGCACCATAGGTTCTCACTAATAATTGGGAGCTAAACGATGGGTATACATGGTCATATAGTGGTATAAAGAAGCAGTCCCCAACCATTTTGGACCAGGGACCATTTTCATGGAAGACAATTTTTACATAGACTGTGGGGGATGGGTTAGTTTTGGGATTATTCAAGTGCATTACATTTATTGTGCACTTTAATTTTATTACTACATTGTAATATATAATGAAATAATTGCAACTCACCACAGGTGGAGAACCCCTGGTGTAAAGGACATGGGAAACTAAGTAGGTGGGAGGGTGGGAGGGGGTTAGGGATAAAACCATACCTATTGGGCACAATATACACTACTGTGGTGATGGGCACACTAAAAGCCCTTATTTCAGCTTTATGAATTTCATCTGTGTAACAAAGACACTTGCACTCCCTTAATATTTTGAAATAAAAAAAAACCTTCCCCCAAACCCTTTAAAATGTGACAAAGAAGGTGATTACGTAATTATAAAAGGATTAATTTATCAAGAGGATATAACAATTGTAAATATATATGCACTCAATATCAGAGCACACAAATATATAATGTAGTATTAACAGATATAAAGGGAGAGATGGACTGTAATGAAATAACTGTATGGGATGTCAATATCCCACTTCAACAAGGAACAGCTGATTCAGATTAAAAAATTCAATAAAAATCAGACTTCAACTACACATTAGATCAAATGGACCTAACAGACATACACAGACCATTTCATTTAACGGCATCAGAATATGCATTCTTCTCAAGTACACACAGAACATTCTCCAGGATAGATCATATGTTAGGCCACAAAACAAATCTTATCAAATTTAAAAAAAATTAAAATCACATGAAGTATCTTTTCCAACCACAACATTATGAAACTAGAATTCAATAATAGCAGGAATTTTGGAAAATTCACAAATACATAGAAATTAGACAACATGTTGCTAAGAATATCAATGGATCAAAGAATAAATGAAAAAGGAAATTTAAGAATATATGACACAAACAAAAATGGAAACATAACATAAAACTTATAGGATGCAGCAGTGCTAAGAGGGAGGTTTATAGCAATAAATGCCTATATCAAAAAAGAAGAAAGATCTCCAATAAATAACATAATGTTATACTTCGAGGAACTAGAAAAACAAAAAAAAACTAATCCCAATGTTAGCAGAAAAAAGAAAATAGAGATCAGAACAGAAATATATGAAATAAAAACTAGAAAAACAATAGGAAAAATCAATAATACTAATAGTTGGTTATTTGAAAAGGTAAAATCTACAAACATGTAGTTACACTAAAATAAAAAGAGAGAAGATTCAGACAAAATCTGAAATGAAAGAGGAGATATTACAACTGATACCACAGAAATGTAAATGATAAGAGACTACTATGAACAATTATATGCCAACAAATTGGATATACAAGAAGAAATGGATATTCCTAGGCACATATAACCTATCAAGCACAAATCATAAAGAAATAGAAAATTTGAACAGACCAATGAGTAAGGAGATTTAATAAGCAATAAAATGTCTCCCATCCATCAAAGAAAAGCCCAGAATATGATGGTTTCACTGCTAAATTCAACCAAACACTTAAAGAATTAAAACTGATCCTTCTCAAACGCTTCTAAAAAATTGAAGAGGCATGAACATGTACAAACTCATATTATGGGGCCAACATTACCCTGATACCAAAGCCAGACAAGGACACTACAAGGAAAGAATATTATAGGCCAATATCCCAGATGAACATGAATGTAAAAGCTATTAACAAATATTAGTGAATAGAATTCAACTGCATGTTGAAAAGATCATTTACCATGACCAAGTGGAATTTATCCCAGGGATGCATGAATTATTCAACATAGCCAAATGAATAAATGTGATATACCACATTCATAGAAAAAAGGATAAAACCCATATGATCATCCCAATAGATCCAGGAAAAAGCATTTGAAAAATTCAACATCATTTCATGATAAAAATTCTCAACAAATTATTTAATAGGTACAGTAGGAATGTACCTGAACATAATAATGGCCATGTATGACAAACCCATAACTAACACCATACTCACTAGTGAAAAGGTGAAAGTTTTTCTTTAAGATTAGGAAGAAGACAAGGATGCCCATTCTCATCATTTCTTTTCAACATAATACTGGAAATCCTAGCCAGAGCAATTAGGTAAGAAAAAAATAAATAAAATACATCCAAATAGGAATGGAAGATTTTAAATTGTCCCTGTTTGCATATGACATGACCTGATATAGAGAAAACTTTACAGACTCTAATTGTTAGAATGATTAGAAGAACTCAGTAATGTTGCAGTATAAAAAAATCAACATTCAAAACTCAGTAGTTTTTCTATACATTAACAATAAATTATCCCAAAAAGAAATCAAGAAAACAATCCGATTCATAATAGCTGCCAAAATTGAAATATTTAGAAAAAAATTTAATCAGGGAATAGAAACACCTATACACTGAAAACTATAAAACACTGATGAAAGAAATCAAAGAAAATATAAAGAAATAGAAAGATATCCCATGTTCGGAGATTGAAAGAATTAATACTGTTAATATAGCCATACTACTCAAAGCTATGTACAGATTTAATACAATCTTTATGAAAGTGCAATGATATTTTTTACATAAATAGAAAGAACAATCCTAAGATTCATATGGGATCACAAAAGTTTCCAAATAGCCAAAGTAATCTTGAACAAAAAAAAGAAAACAAAGCTGGAAGCATCACACTTCACACTACCTGATTTCAAAATATACCACAAAGCTGTAGTAATCTATACAGCATGGTACTTGCATAAAAACAGACATCTAGAACAATGGAAGGGAATAGAGAGTGCAGAAAGCAACCCAAGTATTTACCATCAATTGATTTTCAACAAGATGCCAAGAATGCACAGTGGGAAAGGACAGTCTCTTCAATAAATTCACTTTCAAAATTAGATATGCACATGCAGAATATTGAAATTAGACCATATCATATCGTATAGGAAAATCACTTCAAAATGTATTAAAGACTTTCATGTAAGACCTGAAACGGTAAAACTACTAGAAGAAAACACAGAGAAAAGCTCCATGGCATTGGTATATGCAAAGATTTTTTGGATATAACCCTTAAATCAAAGGCAACAAAAGCAAAAATAGATAGACGAGATTACATCAAACTAAAAAGCTTCTGCAGAGCAAGAAAACAATCAAGGGTGTTAAGAGACAACTTACAGAATGACAGAAAATATTTGCAAACCAAACACCTGAAAAGAAAAAGGTTAATATCCAAAACATATAATGAACTCAAACAGCTCAATAGCAAGAAAACAAATAACCAGATTAAAACATGGTCAAGGGGATCAGTGCGTGGTGGTGCATGCCTGTAGTTTTAAGTGGGAGGATCACTTGAACCCAGGAGTTTGAGCTTAGCCTGGAAAGAATAGTGAGACCCTATCTTTACAAAAAAATAAAACAAAGGACCTAAATATACATTTCTTAAAAGAAGACATGCAAAAGGATAACAGTTACATGAAAAAAAATGTTCAACATCACTAATCTTCAGGGAAATGCACATTATAATAAAACTAAAATGACATATAATCTCACACTTCTTAGAATGGCTATCACCAAATAAATAAATAAAATAAAATGAATGAATGAATGATAAGCGTCAGTGAGGATGTGCAGAAAGGGAACCCTTGTGCATTGCTGGTGGGAATGTAAAGTGGTATATCTAATATGGAAAACAGGATGGAGGTTCCTCAAAAAATTAATATAGAACTACCATATGATCCAGCAATCCCACTACTGGGTATATGTTCAAAAGGAAATGAAATTATTGTCTAAGAAATGTCTGAACTCCTATGTTCACTGCAATATTATTCACAATACCCAAGATATGGAATCAACTGAAGTGTTCATCAACAGATGAATGGGTCAAGAAATGCATTATATATAAACACAATGGAATACTATTCAGCCTTATAAAAGAAAGATTCCTGTCATTTGTGACTACATGGATTAACTTGCAGAATATTATATTAAGTGAAATAAGCCAGGCACAGAAAAACAAATACTGCATGATCTCACTCTTATATGGGACCTAAAAATTTGAACTCATACAAGCAGAGAGTAGAATGGTGGTTACCATGACCAGTGGCAATATTGGTGAAAGGATCCAAAATTTCAGTTAGATAGAAGAAATATGTTCAAGAGTGCTATTGTATAACATTGTTACTATAGTTAATAACAATGTATTATTAGCTACTTGGGAGGCAAAGGCAGGAGGATTGCTTGAGTCCAGGAGTTCAAGGCTGCAGTGAGCTATGATCACACTGCACCCCAGCCTAGGTGACAGAGTTAGACCTCATCTCTAAAAATGTAAATAAAAAAAATAAAACAATATGTTCTTAAAATAACTTAAAGAGTAGATTTTAAGTGTTCTCATCACAAAAAATGATAAATATTTAAGGAAATACATATGTTAAACAACTAGATTCAGTCATTCAATAATGTATATATATTTAAAAATATATTGTACAGGACAGATACAATTGTTATTTGTCAATTATAAATAAATTAAGATATATCACACCTATACAAAATGCATGTGTTCAGTGAAATCTAGCTTAGGAAATACATAAACAACGTTACATTTCTAACTTCTATAAACACATGGATCACACTTTGATTTTCTTTCCTAGTGGTTCCCAACCTTGAGTGTGCATCAGAATCCCTTAGGGGGCTTGTTAAAACACAGGTTTCTGGACCTCACCCCAAAGTTTCTGACTTCTAACTCTGAATAATTTCCAGCTTATGTTAATGCTGCTGGTCCCAGGACTACACTTTCAGAACCACTGTTTATAATATGTTCAGCTTAGGAGGAAGATTACAATACTCTCAAAAACTCTTCAGAGTCTGATATCCATAGATTAATTAAAAGTCAGTATATATCAAATACTTATATCCTTACTTGTCTTTCTCACCTAGAACTTCAGACAGCTAGACTTCTTCTTATCATATTAAAATTTCAAAGGGCTCTTCCTTTAAGAAATTGCATAACCCCAGAGTAAAGTCTTCTGAATTCTGGTACTTAGTAATTTCCTGATAAAAAAGAAAAAAAGTCCTCACCCAATGACCCTAAAGCAGCAGCAGTTCTGAACCATTACTATGCATCAGAATCACATCATGATCTTTAAATAAATTATAGAAGCTCTTGAAAAAGTATTACTGGTAAAGCATTAATCCATTAATCCATTTGAATATAGACTAAACAAATGTGTAAATTATGGTTTTAGAACATAATGTTGTAAAACTTGGAAATGTAAAAATAAAAATTTTGAGGTGGGAAGATTGAGAATGAAGTGTTAGTGTATTAATTTCCTCATCTTTCATAGAAGATAACTAATACAGTTTAGAACAAAAAGATGGAGTTAAGAAAAAGCACATTGACTTCATCAACTTAATTATTTTTATTAATCTTTTATAATCATAGAGAGAACTTTCAGAAATTTAATACCTTCTGTGATAAGGTAAAATTTATCTAAAACTCTGCATTTATTTGTTCTAGTTTCCCCTTAAGTTATGGACTTAGGAGTTTGGATGTCATATTTTCACTCTTCAGCAGACACACCGTTATGAATTGTGCCAACATGCCTCTGATACATCAGACATACATTTGATAACATGAAAGACTAGAGGGCTGATGGCTTCTGAGGGAACCTGGAGAGGTATGCGCAGTTAATGCCTTTTTTGCTGCCGGAGGCATAGCCTGGAACTAAGACAAAAGGTGCTGTGGGATCTTTGGGCCAAATTTTATGCTTCCAACGTTCAGGGTAGTCAGGGCCAGGAAGAAGGGCCCTGGCAATACATGGCAACAAACCACTGGGAAGCAGAGTAAGGAGGTGGTGCCAGAGATAGTGTAAGCATTAGAGCACAATAGTAGCCACAAAAGGCTCTGTCATGCATGGATAATGAAGGCCAAAGTTCCTGAAAAATCCTGTGCTTCACCTGGCTGCTGCTCCAGAAGATAGGATCCTACAGATTTGTAGGGAAATGGAAGAAGGAGATGAAGACCCTCAATGAGGAACTAAATACACAACCCAGGCCTCAAGACCTGGAGCACCATTGCAGAGGTTCCCAACTAAAGAAATTACCCACAGGGAGAGGGAAATCACCCAGAGTCAAAGAGCTAAGGTTGTCTCTAAACA
This sequence comes from Cheirogaleus medius, assembly GCA_008086735.1. Lineage (NCBI taxonomy): Eukaryota > Metazoa > Chordata > Mammalia > Primates > Cheirogaleidae > Cheirogaleus > Cheirogaleus medius. The sequence continues at coordinate 11,568,353 of VBSM01003151.1, forward strand.
AACTAGTCAGAATTCTGGGGACTAGCCTACATAGCAATAGATGGACATGTATAGGCTGGATGTCAGAACCAGAGAAGCTAAATCTGGCTTGAAATGGGGAACCCAAGCCACCAGAAGAAGCAAAGGAAAATGGTCCCTGTGCTCAGTAACTCTGCTAAAGTCATATACATTTTGACTACATTTTCCTTATTCAAGTTCACTGTGTTCAAATTTCCTACTCTTCTCCCCACTCCCATGATATACATGTTCATTTTCATAAATACCTAATACGTGTTTGATATTGATAACGAAAAATGTAAACAGTCTGTGTCTTCATTCCCAACCTAAATTATGTTCTGGTAAACTATATGGCAGTGCAAAATCATTACAAAGAAGCAGTTTTGTATGTTAACCTGGGTGATTGGTGCTTGGTAAAGCTAAGGAATACTTATTTCATAACCTTGTGCCTGCTTAACCCAACCTCATTTAACTATAGGTACTAATATTCTACAATTACAGGCTTAGTCCTATCTCTCCTTCTTAGGTTATAATAAGTACCCCCCAAATAAGTACCCCATATTGTCCCCATTTCAAAAGTCCCAGAGTGCCTCACAACTGAGTCCATTCAGATTTTTATTATAATTTGTTTAATGTGACTGCTGCCAGAACCTTTAAAATCTACGTGGTTTTTTTTGCTATTTTTAAGTTTTAAACAATCATAAATTGTGTGCAACAGCATAATTACACAACTAAATGAGTATGTCTTTATACTTTGGCTTAAGCCTTAAGGTAAAGGGAAATATAAAAGGTCAGAGAGCATAGGATAGTTACCTTCAAAATGATTAGGAATCGTAAAATAATGTATAAAGAAATCCTCAGTCTAATCATATTTTCAGTCACTGCTCAGATCCCAGTTTGCAAGGTCTGCCTTGTAGGAATCTTCACTTTTTTCTTGGCCTTATTGTTTCTAACTCACAGAAGATGCCAGAAGGTAAATAGTGATACCAGATCATGCTCATATAATTAAAATCGGGGCTCTCTACAGGCACGAAAAAGAGAGTAAAATGCATATGCAATAATACTCTTCCCCACAAGTTTTGTAAAGCACATGTTATTTTAATCATATAATCTGCTTTAAGCATTTTAAAATTTAGAGACATATCCACAGAAATAGGCCCTAAGGCAAAATCATCTTCCTTATCCAACCTAAATTTTTAGCTCTGTTTAATCTAACCTCACTGTTTTAGTCAGCTTGGATTACTATAACAAAACGCCATTGACTGGGTGGTTTAAACAACAGACATTTATTGCTTACAGTTCTGGAGGCTGGGAAGTCCAAGATCAAGAATGGGGGAAGAAAACTAATTCTGATATCTTCTTATAAGGGAACTAATATCATTATGAGGGTCCTACTCTCATGACCTCATCAAAATCTACCTCTCATAGACCCTATCTCTAGTACCACCTCATTGGGGGTTAGGCCTTCAACAAATGAATTTGAGGAGGGACACAATTCAGCTCATAGCACTAACAGAGTTCCGCTGCTCTCCTATAAAGGGAAACCCTGAACCCTTCACTGACATTGTTTCAGAAGATAAGGGACCATGAGCCTAAATAAACATATGGGTGCCCAAGTCTCTTGCCCTCAACTCTTTAGGTTAAAATGCCACTCTAACCCTAAGATGAAGATCTTTTGTTTACAAATACTCTCACTCTGCCAGCTGGAGATCAGCTCATTCTCTTGTGGCCTAAGGAAGAGATTGACTTTCTATGCTTTTCCCCTTTTAAAACAAAACCAACAAAGAACAACAGCAAAATAAACATCATAAATGAATGCAAATTTACACCACCACGATTCTATATTTCCATCATAACTTTTGCTACAAAACTTACTTTTTCTGTCCTTAAGGCCTAATTTTATTTAAAATTGTAATTTCCATCAAACACTAAAGGTTATTGATTTACTACTTGAAAAGGTCTCCCAATTTCTTTCTAATAGGCTCTTAAATTTTGTTGTTGTGTGCCTGAATAGGCCATGACATTTTCCCATTGTGCTTAACTACAAGGATCTGTAAGGAATGAATAAAGGACCTAAACATTTGTACCCCCATAATATGCTGAAATAAAGAAAAAAAGAAAGGACTTCTGGTCTAAAAATAATCTTTGCAACTGTACATAGACAATTACATGAGCCATATGGTATTTCAATATGCTATACTACACTAAAGATTCAGATTCAGTATATATATAATTTGTTTCTGTTAAGTGATTTAGATGTCTATTAATTGTTAGCACATAAAATAAAAGAGAATACCATCTTTTGGCTAAAGTAATAATATTTTAAATTGAGAAATCACTTTTCTCAGTTGCGTATACTTAATTCTGTGACACAATTTCATTTTATCTTTTCCTATAAACTTATCTAGCTGATGTGTTTCACTCCCATCAAGAATTCTTGGCTACTTCTTATGGCCTCAATAGATTGAGATAAATTTACCTATTACCTAATTTTTGTCTCATGGTATCCATCAAGACTCCTAAAGTCTCTGAGAAATGATTCTTTCATATTTTGAAAAATGGCACAGCATAGGGTTACAGTTAAATAACACGCAGAAGTGGGTAAAGTTGCTGTTGGTTTGATAAATAGAAAAAAATACAAAATAACTGCTTGGCTTTAGTAATCCTCTTGCCTAGAAAATAAAACTCTACTCCTTATTTGTTTGGGGACAGTCATCCCTTGTCACTAATACCACTACTTGTAATATACCACAAGATAATTTTGATTTTTAAGTGAGAATGCAGGGGAAGAGGCTGAATGCTTGCCACATACAGCATGGGGAATTATTAAAAGGAAGGTGACTATCTTGTTGCACAAGCATATCATTATGTGATTGTTTCTAGTGCTCTCACAGCTTATTTTTATTGCAGAATTACATAGATATGTCCATTTGTCAAAAATTATTTTTCTCACCAGTGTCATCTAAAAATAATTTTAAAATAGCAGATTTGTTCAATTTATTACAGCTGCATGTGTTATTTTAGCAATTCTTGGAAGGTTTCTATACACAATGACTCCAATGAGGAATGCATAAGCAGAGATAAGATAGCTTCATTAACCCTTCTATACAATGCCCTCCAAAGGTCATCAGGTATCACTTGATCTACTAAGTATTCATCCATGCCACAAAACCATCAGTATAATGCAAAGCTCATTTTGAAAGAACTTATTGCATCATATAAAGCAAAACAGCCACGTGAGTGCCTGACTTATCTTCTTTCCTGATGGCACATAGGGCTAGCCTTCAGCATACATATCAGAAACAAGCATGTATAATGAATCAGCACATGAGTTTTTAAAAAAGAGTGTTCTATGTTAGAATTGTGGGGACCTAGCTATATCTTTGAACTATTCCAAAATTAGTTGGCATTTCACAAATACAGTTCAAGCTCCTGAAATATAGAGACTCAGTTATCCATTCTAGACATATGCTAATCATCTTGGAACTGTGCTCAGTGAGAGAGCCTGCCGAGCAAGTCTGGAAACAATCACATTCTGCCTTACATCAGAGAACTCCCAGATGTTTGCCTGATGTGGGCTTCCCTGGCAGGTGTCACCACAAGAAGGGAGTTCCATCCAGGGTGCTGTCAACACTGAAAAGGCGTGTTATACACCTTTTCACAGTGGTGGAGAAATCAGCCATTTCCTCCTGATTGAAAACAGAACCATGTGGCATATATTTTTAAAGGATGTCACTAAGATATTTTTCTGGGTTACGAAATGACTCCCTTGCCTCCCTTTTTATAATAGACAGTCACTAATTCTATCACAGGAAGTTTGAAGGTAAAAATTTTCTGAGGTTCAAATTTATTGAATCACACTGCATATAACAAAAATCAATGCTGTGGATCTTACAAGCAAGATTGTTTGAGACTTTGGTCAAAATATAGAGAGGAGGAAAGTGATTTATTAAGGCAAATAAAACACAGACAGAAAGTAAAAGAAGGATTTCTTCTTTATCATTGGGATTTCCATTTCATTTTTAAATATCTATTTTCATTTCAAGTCTCCTGCCCAGTAATACCATCCTAATGGTTCTAAGAGCAAGCAGGGGTACATCTCAAAGGGATAGCAAACTTTCCAGTATTTGCTTACCACACACACAAACACACTAATGGGCTACGAACTCAAACCCTGTGTTCTCGCAAAATATTGAAAATATCCAACCCTAGGGACAAGATTAAGCTGAGGAATCTGTACTAAGTTTTAGCCAGTGTTTCTCAGTGAAGTCCTTGGAATACTTACATTGGAGTATCCTGGGTTGCTTGTGAAAAACGTACATAGTTAAGCCTGGATATCTACATTACTGTTACTCTCAATCAGTAAGTCTGGGGTGAAGCCCATGGATCCTAGGTGATTTCCAGGCTCACTTTTAATATGAGAACCACTGCCATGTTATCATTTAGAGTAATCTAAATGCTATTTTGCTCAAGTGAAGTTGGGAGCCCAGTTTGGTCTTGAAATTCACCTCCTAATCTTCTCTATCTTGCCAAAATAACCTAAGAGATTTCTTATACATTTTGTCACCTAGGATGCTCCAAGGACTCAAAAGCAGCTATAATTCAGTTAAAAAGTCTTCCAGGACAGTTTAATTGTGAAATTAAACCCAAAGCTACTTTGAGGAAATTTGAAAGCAACCCTAGAGACTGCAGGGACTGAAAGAGGTCTGCTTTTTAATTAATTGGCCCCTAAAGCATGATGTCCTAGTGCTTTTAAAGGGACTTACCAATTTTTAGCTGGTGGAAAAAATTATTCTCCCAAACATTCAGCAAAAATCTCAAAGACATTTATTCTTCTTTAAGCCATTAGGCCTCATATTCCAAAGGACAAACAAAAATCTTGCTCACTCTATTTTTTTAAATATTTCCTTTACATGTCTTTCTTTTCAGCTTCACTTCGAAAGACCATATTTTAATTTCCATCATTCTAATGATTCCCCATTTCCTAAAATAACAGTCTAGACACACTTGTATCTCACAGTCATGATGTATGTCGCAAGTTTTCCCTTATCCTTCTGCCAATATAAATCCTCCTCATTCTTTTATTTGGCTCCTAGTATATCCATGTGAAAAAGCAAATAATCATACCAAACAATGCATATCCTTTCTTCTTAATTAAATTCTAAACTCCTGATGGCTGGGAGCAAATTTTTGTCATCCTCTCAAATTCAAGCATATTGCTTAAGTATTCATTAAATAAACCAGATATTGAATGTCCCTGGATTAAGCCACCAAGATCTATTATCACCTCCTAAATTGACATGCCACAGAGCAGTTTGTGAATTTTCTATGAGCTGAGTGTAGGAGTTCAATCTTGCTGACCTCCTCATGACTTACTCTTCAACTAGAAGCAACTGGTCCCAGAAGTTTGGGACTTTTTCCTGACACATGTAAAAACCAAACAATTCTTCAAGAAGGATTTATGTTAGGGAAATGATACAAATTCTATGTCTAGCTGGATCTTCTTAATAGTTCCAAATTCCAACATGTGAAAAATATTCCAATCTTTACCCCAGTGGAAAGTCTGTGATGTGAGAATGACTTGAAGAAATTTTCCTTCTCAGATGAATGACAGAGTAGACCATACAAAGATTTTAGTGGCTACAGATGCTACTGCATTGTAATAATTCTTTCAAAGGCAATAAAACCAACCATGTCAGGCAATGTTTCAGTGCTTGCATGAGTGAAATCAATTCAAATGCCAAGTTTGAGTGCCAGAATTGAATGTGTTGCTCAATGATAATGTTGTATCTGTTGTTAAAAATTGAACTAAATAAAATATATTTTGTGGCCAAGTATATCATTGTACCTTTATTATTATTGCTATTGTAATTATTATTATAAATTTTGATCCAGAAACCTGAAAAGAGGTATGTATAATTTTTTCTGAATATATATTATTAAAAAATCAAAATTTGTCTCTTTACTTGTACTCCTTAGAATATCTCTAACACACACACACACACAAACACACACACAACTTGCTTACACTTAAAATTTTTAAATTAAAATCAAAACAAAATTGAAATTATATTTCTTTAAAATGTTTAAAATTCCAAATGAAGTATAAAGGAGGATAGCTCTGTTAAAAATCATATTAAAAATTCAAGGAACAGATTGGGTTTTAAAATGTAATGTTTAGAATGCTAAACCTTAAATAATATTATATATTTTGATTTTACTGTTATACTTCCAAAATTGTCATTTGAATATTTTTACCAAAGAAAGTAATTTCTCCCATGAGATTGAAAGCAGATTAAAATAGTATTTAAGACAAATATAGTCATTTTGAAAATATTTTCAAAGGAAAATCTAATGTTTGAGTTTCACAAATTATCCAGGGAGAATTAGAAAAAAGTAAATATTTTATATCTTATTAAAAAGTTAATTAATTGTTCAATAAAGTCATGATTTCTTTTAAAGACAAATAATAGTCATTATATTTGGCAGCTACACCAATGAGCATCCAGATGCTGCCATTTCCTATATTTAATTTTACATGACAGTTCTATTACTAAACATGTATTTAGTGTCTCATTACCCTAACTTTAATTAAAATAAGCTTAAGAAAGAAAAGTAGTTTTGGATAGGGATTGTTTCCATTTTATGCTTCAGAAGTATTAGGAAATGGTTGTGATGAGGGAAATAGCATCATTCAAAACACTAAACAATGGAATAAAACATAATAAAAAGACTTTAAGAGTCCTTGGGGATCCCGGGCCCAACCCCTTTGTCGATATATAGGGAAGCTAAGTCCAGAGAAGTGAAGTGAGTAATCTCTCGTCATCCCCAAGTCAGGGTTAGTTGACCCTTCCATTATCCCATGCTTTCTCTTTTTTCTCTTTCATTTTTTTTATTTCAGCACATTATGGGGGTACAAATATTACGGTTATGTATATTGTCCATGCTCCCTCCCCCCTCGAGGCAGAGCCTCAAGCATGACCATCCCCCATACATTGCA
>VBSM01003151.1:11584566-11606131 GCA_008086735.1 Cheirogaleus medius
CTGCACTCGAATGTTTATAGCAGCAAAATTCACAATTGCAAAGATGTGGAAATAACTGAAGTGCCCATTAATACATGAGTGGGTTAACAACATGTGGTATATGTATACCATGGAGTACTATTCAGCTATAAGAAACAATGGTGATATAGCACCTCTTGTATGTTCCAGGCTCGAGCTGGAACCCATTCTATTAAGCGAAGTATCCCAAGAATGGAAAAATAAGTACCACATGTACTCATCAGCAAATTGGTATTAACAGATCAACACCTAAGTGGACATATAGGAATAACATTTATCAGGTGTTGGGCAGGTGGCGGGGGGAGGGATGGGCATATACATACATAATGAGTGCAATGCACACTAACTTGGGGATGGACATGCTTGAAGCTCTGACTCAAGGGTGGGCAAGGACAATATACTTAACCTTAAGATTTGTATCCCCATAATATGCTGAAAAAAATAAATAGTAAAAAATAAACATTCAAGTGCAGATGTCTTTTTTATAGAATATCTTTTGTTCCTTTGGGTAGATGCCCAGTAATGGGATTCGTGGCTCAAATGGTACTTCTACTTGTAGCTGTTCGACGTATCTCCATATTACTTTCCACAGAGGTTGTACTAGTTTGCAGTCCCACCAGCAGTGTATGAGTGTTCCTATCTCTCTGCATCCACATCAACATTTATTATTTTGAGACTTTTTGATAAAGGCTATTCTCACTGGAGATAAGTGATATCTCATTGTGGTTTTGACTTATTGGAAAAACTCTTAAAGACATTGGCCTAGTGAAATAATTTATGAAGAAGACCCCAAAGGTAATCACAGCCACAACAAATGTATATAAATGGGAACTAATCAAATTAAAAAGCTTCTCCACAGCCAAGGAAACTTTCATGAGAGCAAACAGACAACATACAGAATGGGAGAAAATATTTGTATGCTACATATCCAATAAAGGGCTGATAACTCGATTCTATATAGAACTCAGGAAAATCAGCAAGAAAAAAATCAAACAACCCTATCAAAAAGTGGGCAAAGGACATGAACATAAACTTTTCAAAAGAAGATAGACTAATGGCCAACAAACATATGAAAAATGCTCAACATCTCTAATCACCACAGAAATGCAAATCAAAACCACTGTTCATTTTTGACAAATGATCTGGAGATTTGATTTCTCTGCAGAGTAAGCTCTGGGTCAGGTCTAATAACTACAAAATACTTGGAGTGTAGTTTTGACAGAGAGCTGCCAGACAGGTCAAATAGTGGCTAAGCTCTGGAAATGGGAATATTCTAGAAATGGGACTTTTTCAGGAGTTGTGCACTCCTCCCCCCCCCCCGCGCTGTAACTACAAACCTGCCAACTCTCATAGCAACTATATTTTTGAGGCTTCTGATTTTCAAGGCTACTGCAGGGCTGCAAAGAGTGAAGTGGGGAATTGGGATTGGCTAAGCAAGATTTTCTTACCAAGATTGATTTACTTTTGATAAATTAATGCTCCTTGAATTGTTGAAAACTTTTGGTTAATTTCCAGAGCTCTGAAAAAATTGATTTTCTCAGCTTTTCCAGTGTTTTGTTGCTTTTATGGAAGGGTACATTTACAGAGGTCCTTACTTTACCATCCAGAAGTTTTGCTAGTCGATCCCATTTGTGACAGTTATTATTCAGTGTTCTTGCATGTCTCGACTACGCAAACTCTGCTAATAAGACTTATACTTTTATCTCTATACCATGTCAAAAAGAGAAAATATTAATGTAATTAGAATATTAAATATAATCCAAGAAAGAGCATAGTTATTGATGGAACATCTCTGTGAAATCTCTCTCTCTCGCTCACTCTCTCTCTCTCTCTCTCTCTCTCTCTCACACACACACACACACACACCCCTACTATATATTACCTGGTGTGTACTGAAACTGTAATACTAATGCAATGACAACAGAACTTGTTAATATTGTAATGATGATGAATCTACACCTATTCATTCACATTTCCATGCCCAGTTTCTTGGTGATACATAAGACATGGCTGTAAGGAAAAGGGAAAAGTTTAATTGGCCTAATAAAAATAGAATCCAGAACTTTAGCCTCCATTGCATAGTGGTTTGAATTAATTAATCCAACACTAACTTTGTGATATTAAACTGTTGTTACTCCTACAAGCATGGAGCATAAATGAAAAACCAAAAATCATTATTTAGATTTCAACCTCCCCTAACAAATATTTCAACAAATCCTTGGGTTTCTTTCACATGCTTATCTTCTGATAAAAGAGCTAACAAAGGGAGAAGCAAACCCACTTACCAAATAATTGGCTACTGAAAAACTGAGGACAGACATTAGAGAGCTTGATACATTTTTAGGGATCACTCATTTGACACATACCACTTAAAGACATAAACTGGAATATCATTTCAGTTTCTTATATACAAGAGGGAAAATTGCCTTTGTAATTAGGTATCTATGAAGGCAACTGAATTGTCTTTCGATCTCACAATGTAAAAAAAATGCATCTTCTTTGGCTTAATAATGAAACAAACAATAATGGTTTAATAAACCTTATTTGCACTTAGCTATAGTTGTGGCAGCAGTTTTATTCTTCTTACTTCAGGACTGCAAAAGCAGTTAAAATGTAGTTGGCACAAAATGATCCTCTACCTATGTACTACTGTTATACCTCAGAGCAACGTACATAGTAAGAAACATGGAAGTAGTGGCATATATGTGCCACAGGGAAATTTAGAAACATGTTAAGCAACAAACTATGGCATACTATAAAGCAGTGCTTCTCAAGCTTTAATATGCATGCAAATCACCTGGGGAAACTTGTCAAAATACAGATTCTTATATAGGAGTTCTGGGGTGGAGACTGAGATTCTGCATTTCTAAAAAGCTCCATGTGAGGATAAGGCTGATGTTCCTTGGACCACATTTTTTGAGTAGTGAGAAAGTGAATGCATCTAGATTCTGGTTTTGGCTCTACCAGAACACATCATGTTTGTCATTTTTATTTATATTTTTTAATATATTTTTCCAAGTCATCTTAAATTCTTTCTGGGACTAGGAAATACAAACAAATGGCACAATATAAAATTACTAAAAACATAAACAAAAATAATATATCTCATGAATAAAGTAAGGCATTTTCATACAATTCAAAAACAGACAAATATGTCAAAATATCCAAGAGATTATACAGCCAGATTATTTAAAACTATCTCGGTTATGTATAGAGCTCTATAAAAAGAGTACTGGATTTGGTGTCAGGAAACTTTTGAGTTATAACATGGGCTCTACCTTAACTAGCTATATGAGCAAGACCTCAGGCAGATCCTTGGACTTCTTTTCCTTGAGCCCAAAAGAAAGGATTTGGAATAGTTGACCTCCAAGTTCTCTTATAGCTCTAGTACTTTTTTTCTCTGCTCCTCTTGTAAAACATTTGGCCACTGTAGGCAATTTTCTTCCCTTTGAAATTTCTGTTTTGGCATTGTTTTTCAAAATCTAAGGGATGCCATAATTTCCTTAGGTTGAAGGAAAATCTAAGGTTACTTTAAGGTGGGTAAATAAACCATGCCAGGTTTCTATACAGGCAGCATTTATTTGCTGGCTTTTCTGGTCCCCAATGAACCTAATGGGTTTTACTCCCTCTGACAGAGAATTGGCCCACCTAGACTTTGCCTAAAGCCACAATTCCAAGTAGGGGTTCTGCCAAAGGCCAACTCTAGAGGAAAATCCACCTCTACTACTTCCCAGGCCTCACAAACTGAATTGTTAGTTAATTACAGATGGAGTTTCCTGCCTGTTTATGTTCAAGACAGACCAACAGAAAGACCAACCAAATCCTTCTCAGACTTTCATGGTAACCACTACTATAAGGAGATCACTTGGTGAGTTCAGTGATAATGAAACTGACCCTTCATAGAGGTATAGATAACTGTCATACAAGTGTAAGGGTATTCTTCCCTTTAAAGTATAATTGAGAAACAGTTGTATTCTGTTTATGAGTATGAGATGTGGTTTGAAGCTTCATTGTGCCACTGTATGGCAATGGGGGAAAATGAACCTTTTCCTAGAGCAATTTCTTCCTCTGTACACTGTAATTATTTTGATGATTAAACGAGGCAGTATATGTTCTTGCTACTCAAACTGTAGTCCACAGACCAGCAGCATTGACATCACCTGATAGCATCTTAGATGACCAGAATCTCAGGCCCCAATCCAGACTTGCTGAATCTGAATCTTCAGTTTAAGCAAGATTCCCCTATGTGCATAGATGATGCACATGTATATTAAGCTTGAGAATTGCTATATGCCAAGGATCCAGCACAGTGCCTTCTTCATAGTAAGGATTCGTTAACCAGGAGTCATTGTTATTAGGATCTTCTTTCCAAATTGATTCTTACTACCACCCTGTGAGGTTAGCATAGCAGTTATTTCTAGCTTGCCTGACTCCCTGCATTCAATACCAGGGCATACCAATAGCCTCCTCATCACCATAAGGCCATTTGGCTTTTTTAATGCTCTATTGCTCCAGCTTCCCTCCACCTCTCCTAGTTCTTGAAGGTTCAAGGATCCGTTTTAAGAAACACCACAGTAGCTGGCATATGGAGATTCTTTCCAGATTTTACACACTTATCCCATATTTACTCTCAGAACTTAATCATGTCACATTCTATTTCATATCTTAGTTATTATTATTTTTTGTGTAGTTGTTAACATGTACCCTGTAGTTAAAATTGTGTCTTTAGCATTTTCTAGCTTTGTACTCTTGGGGAAGTTATTGAACTTCTTTGAGCTTCTTATATGAAATGCAATTTATATGTAGTAATGTAAGTAAAGCATGCCATAATAAGTGCATAATAAATTATAGCTCTTAATATTATCACTATTGTGTATTGCTATTTTCACAATCACATTATCTGTCACTTTATCCTCACAAAAAACAAGACAAATAGTATTGCGTCTTCTTTCAGAAAAAGAAATGAAATCTTAAACTGTGAAGTAATAATTCACCCAAAGCCATACAGTCAATTGATACAGACCAATTTTAGAACTCAGTCTATCTTCCCACTATATCATACTTCTTCATAGGGTAACATGAAACAGTACAAAGGACTCTGACTCTGGGCATGAGGACAGGATGGAAAATGCCAAATGACAATTGGGGTATAACCAATTATCAATGTGGTGAATGGCCTCTGGTTGAATGTTACTGTATAAAAATCAGCCAAGCTAGGATACAGGTTATAAGCCTGAAATTAGATGCCAGAGCAGGAATCTAAACCTAACAGCAATCCCCACAAGATCAGTTTCAGGAGTAATCAGAGTCTACTGATTCAGCCAGCAAGTCTTCTGTTTTCTTTGCTTCCCTTAGAGGGCCACACACCCATAACTGGGCCCTTCAAGCATGATCAACCCCAAGGAGCAAGGTGAGTTAATGAATAATTATTGGCAAGTCCAAAGTATCTAACTGCTCTTTTGGGAATTTTTTTTGAAGACGTTTAATATCGATTGAAGGGGAAGAGCACATAAACACAGGTAAAAGTAGAGTAAGTTCTGAACATAAGAATATTTACTTGGTTGTTGAGAGACTAGAGGGAAAGAGCGAATGGGGATGTACTTGAAAAAGTGTTGAGAGTTGGGGGAGTGCCTCTCTGATAGTCTCTGTCATTATTGCTAATGGCAGTGGAAATTGATACAGTCTCTTTGGAGAACAATTTGGCAACAAGGATCAAGAGCCTTAAAATGTTCATACTCTTTGACTGTTTTTCTACTTCAAGGAATCTATCCTAGAGAGATAATACCAAATACAGAAAAAAGTTTTATTCTTAACAAAAGACCTATGACAGGTCTGGCAATCTTCATTGCATCATGGATAAATGTCAAGCTTGAAAATATTTTTCCTCTTAAGGCTCCAATGGTCATGCTGGAAAGGGGGTCTAATTTGGCAAGGACTGTACGACTTCTTATTGATATTTATGTTATAGGAACATGAATCTCTTCATTAACCTTTTACATGTGTCCTCACACTAAGAAAATAAAAACAAAAACAAGAAACAAAACACAAAACAAAACCTGGCATTGTGGAAGGATTAATCACTTTACAAAAGACTTTGCCACAGATTTTCTTAAACATCAAGGACTTTTTAGCTCACTTATCTACTTCTTTACAGAGAAATTTTAAGCTGAAAAGCCTGTCTCACTGTCTTCCCCTCTGTACACTCCTCTCATGGAATGGTGAGAGAATGGGCAGCTTGGCCAATTGAAAATCAATCAACAATGTTTTTCCAAAGCCATTTTGTCCTTAAGGAAAACAGATTTCTGTGGAACTTTTCAGAAACATAGCTATTTTATAAATATGAGTACATCTGGAGTTCTTTTCCTGACTTAGATCTGTTCTCCACAGCAAGACTTAATGTTCATTTTACTTTGAACGCATAACTGAATACAGAGCACCTTCTTGGCTGTTACCAAAAGGTCTGGAATTTTAAAAGCCAGAATAGGATGAGTAGGTCTGGAAATCCTATAAAAAGTTACAAACTAAACCCCTATAATTTTAATGGTCAGAGGATATTAGAGACTATTCTGATTTGGTAGTCTTGCAAATATAGTCTCTTACCTGTGTTATCTGAGAACATCTTTCTAGAATGTTCTAGAAAATTGATTTTTAGTTAATCTGTTTATACAATTAGTGTAATTATGCTTTATTACATAATTAGTGCAAGTGTATGTAATCAGCTACAACATATAATTATCTAATTGAGTCATTTAAAAAAATCCTTGAGAAACTGAATATTATGCTTTGTACATCTGCAGAAGATAAATGCTTCTATTTATTTATTTAATTTTATTAGTTAAAATGGTTTTTGTTTGCTTTGGAGTGATTACTTTGTTCAAACATTAGGAGATTCCACATAGCATTTCAAATAAATGACAAACGCTTTCAGTTTCCCACCTTCTAGTTTTTGTGTATTTTTTGTCTTCTTTTTGTTTCTTGTCTCTAGAGATGGGATTTCACTGTGCTCAGGCTAGTGTCGAACCCCTGAGCTGCAGCTATCCTCCTGCCTTGGCCTCCCAGAAAGCTAGGATTCCAGGCGTGAACCATCGCGCCTGGCCCCCACCTACTAAATTTCAAGGTGAAAATCAGATTGCCCACAAAACTAATTATTTATTTGGTACACAATAGATCATTTAGGAGTAGGCTCTATATAGCAGGTCTTCAAATAAGGTTATTTCATTCAACAGTGTTTCATTATAACATTGATGAGAAAAAAAAAGTTGATTCCAATGGGGCCACTGTCTGTGCAGAATTTGCACATTCTCCCTACATCTGCATGTGTTTTCTCTGGGCATTCTTGTCTCTTCTCACATCCTAAAGATGTTCATGTTAGGTGAATTGTTGTGTTTACATGGGTCCAGTGTGAGGGAGTTGTAGGTATGTATGTGTGAGTAGGATGGCGTCCTGGCCAGGGTGGGTTCCTGCATGGCACCCTCAGCTGCCAGAAGATTCTGAACTAATTGGGTAAATAATTATTTTACTTGTTTTTATTAATCTTTCTTATATGTATGTATAGCTCACATTTGTTTCCATGTTTAATATTGGAAATGTTTTGGTCTTTATATAGAAGTTTTGGGATTTTTTTTTTTTGACCAGAAATATGCCCTTAGAAATTAACTCTTTGTTTGTTTATTTATGGAACTTAACTCTTATTGATGTCAATTAGCCAATGATCAAATTGGTTTCCTTATACATTGTTTCATTTAAAGTTGCAGTTTCCAAGATCTTATAGATGACTTTAAATGAGGAATTACTGTATAAGGTTTGGGGCCCTGAGGATTATCAGGTGTATTATAACACTAACAAGAAACAAATATGATACATTTCAAATCTCTTTACATATAACTGTATACATAGGACTGTGACTGAAAGCTATTATTATTATAACACAGGATACCTGAATAGGTTTTTTTTGGTTTTTAAATAATCTAATGGGAAATAAATTTATTATGTTCGTTGTCTATAAGAGACATAAGGAAGGTTTGAGGTGGGAATTTTTCAACTGTACCCTGACCATCTATCTTTTTTCATTCCAATTTCTATAAATATGAACTAAATTGGTATTTATAGGTAAGGGATAATTTTTTAAATTTTAAAAATAAAACTTTATGATCTAAAGAGTAAAGGTTTGCATTTTTTTAGGATCTGTTTCCTATCACAAAAGTTATTCAAGCAAAAGTGGTTTGAAAATTTTTTTCCAGCTTTATTGAGGTATAATTCATAAATAAAAAGTATACATATTTAAGATATACAACATGACGTTTTGATATATGTATAATTGTAAAATGATGGCCACAATCAAGTTTATTAACATATCCATCATCTCCCATAGTTAGCGTTTTGTGTATGTGTGGTAAGAACATATAAGTTTTACTCCCTTAGCAAGTTTTGAGTATAGAATACAGTATTATTTAGTCAACATGCTGTACATCAGATACCCAGAACTTATTCACCCTGCATAGCTGAGACTTTGTACCCTTTGACCAACATTCTATATTTCATATGGAATCTTTGAGTGGAATGATAAATTTTATGAGGTGATCTCTGAAATCTCTTCCAAGTCTTGGATTCTATAATGTCTGTTTTTGTAAATCCAGGCAAATGAGAAAACCAGTTTAGTTATACTGAAGAGGAAAGCATCTCATTACAACAATTTGTCTGCAGTCAGGGAACAGATGAATTTCCTAAACCCATTGGTAAAGCCAACAACCAACAAAACTGAATAATGGAAATATTATCTTTGCTTATTAATATTACTTTAAGTAAAAATAAATGTAAACTCATATAGAGCTCTTGCTATGTCCCAGGTCTCTTATTAAGTACTTTTACATATTTAAAGTACTTTTCATTGAATCCTCTCATCAACCTTGTGAGAAGGATATTATTTCTAATACTACCTTATTGATGTATAAACTGACCTTTTAAAATATTATTACTTATCTAATGTGAAATAGCTAGAAGTAGTGAAACCAGTTCTTGGGCTCATAGCTGCAATGTTATACTGCTCCCTTCAATAGATATTTGGTCCCATTCATTCACCACCTAACTCTGGGGTCCAGGGCTCTCCTGCTATCCTTTACTTGTTAGGTAGAAGGAAGTTGATAAACTCATTCACACAGTTCTGTTTAAGTGCAGTCTCTGATTTACATACCCTATTGCTTTCACAATGTTTTCTTTCTTTCTTTTTTTTATCTTTGGTGCATATTAGGTCACCAGAAGAACTTTTAAAATGCCAGTTCAGAGTTCTCAATCCATATAAGTTAAATCAAATTTTTTGTAGGTAAGACCCAGGCATCAGTATTATTGAAAACTAGAGGCCTACAGATTAAATTTCAAACACCAAGTCCCTTTACATTTTGGACACTGCTTGCATTTCCATTCACATGACTGCCTATGACTGCCCAGCACCCAGACCTTCCTGCCATTCCCCAAATACCATGCAATTGCACACCTTGGAACCATTGAAATTGCCCAAAGTATACCCTTTGCCTGGAGTGTCCTGCTTGCTTAAAAGTTATTTCCCTTCCTTAATACCCTATGGTGAATTATTCATTCTCATTCTCTCTCTCTCTCTCTCTCTCTCTCTCTCTCTCTCTCTCTCTCTCCAGTAATTTATACATTTAGTTCAACATTTCCTATTAGTGCTGCCTGTCTCCTTTACTAGACTGTGTGTTCCTGGTGTGGCATAGGTTGATATTTCTTATTATAGCCCAGGTGACTAGCATAGTGTCTGACATATAGCAAGCCTCTAATTTTTTTCTATTTTTAAGCAATAGATGTATGGACACATGAATTGATGAATTCACAAAGAGGTATTTATGATGTTTTACGTTTCCTTTCCCAGAGGCAATTCTGTTTAAAATGAAGTCTTCATGAAAATGATTATGTTTAAAAATAAGAAATGGGCCATTAAGAGAATTCCAGACATCAGTAGGAAACATTTTTATCCTCAGAGTCTTATCACTCATACCATTAACATACATAATTATTCTCCTTAGAGGTAAATGCAAGACCACAGGATAAAACAAGCTCCTATATCAGATTACAATGTTCTTCTCAGCTCTAGCAGGTAGGACATGACAATCTTGTATATCCTCTTTCAAAAGGCTCAGTGCCTTGGTCTCTCTAATGCTTCCTTTTGCGCTTGTGACAAAGTTCAGGTGATCTTGCAAGCCAGATTGTACTGGTGCAATCTCCTTTCTTTTTGAAGGACTATTAACAGCTGTTAGGAAATAGGAGATCACCAAACAACAGTGCTAAGTGATCACTGTCATTTCCCCACTTCTGTTCACAATCTTTTTCAACATGGATTACTGAGCCTTGTATCACTATTTCTTGTAAGGAAAGCAAATGGTGTTGGAGTCATTAGCTTTTACAGTTCTCAGAAGCTTTCCAACTATATTTTCATGGGGCATTTTTCTTTAGTGATATTGTATTTTGATATAGTATCCCTTCCACAGCAGCCAGTCTTTTTGGTTTTGTTTTGTTATATACATCTTTGTACAGAATCAAACCTAAAAAGGGTAAATATTAATCCCTGATATTTCAGTGACATAGATTTTGAGGGCAACAAAGATAAAGCTAAATGGGAGGATGAACAATATAGAGAAAGTTAAGACAAGGTGAAGTAGGAAACCAAATCTCACAGATGGCAAGTTTTATGGCAAATCCAATGGCATCAAGCACAGGACAAGTTCGCTTCCCACCACCTGCCTTTTATTATCCTCTTTCAGAGACTAATCAGGCCTGAACCATAGCACAAACTAGTACTTCCCTACATCTGCAGGTGCCAGAAGAAATCCAGGATACACCAAGTCACCACGAAAGCCCAGGGATTGTAGGATGAAAGGGAAGTTCAAATGTAGAATTCACGTAAAGAAGGAGTGTTGAGGTCCATTCTAGAATAGATGTATTCTGACCTCAGAATGTTCTGGGCCAATGAAAAACTCAAATGTACCTGTTATTTGGCAGATGTGGGGAGAAGGGGGGTGGAAATCTAAAGCCATGGAAATGCATAAGTAATCAATGATATTTAGGGATTATCACATAAATTTTGAGGGCATCAAAGGTGAAGTTGTAGTTTAGAATGGAGGAGAAACATCTGAGCCAATTATGGAAGGTTTCTAGGAGTATGTTAAGTATTCCTGAAGGCTAAAACATGATGGTAAGGCAAGAAAATGGTAAGATAGATGGTGCAGGTTCCAGAAGTAGCATTGGAGAATGACAATGATCAGATTCTCTCACTTTTATTTCCTACTTTCTATAAGAAATACTCTCTGCAACCTTGCCCTAACACTACAAAATTGGCAGGGAGGGATTTCCACAAGATCAGTAAAAGAAGGCAAGAAATAAGGATATAGGATGGAAATGGTGAGGTAATGGTGATGGAAAGGAAAACACAACATAGCATTGAGGCTTCTTAGTACATCAGTGAGAAAAAATAATGGAAAAAAGAGGAGCAATAAGGACTCAAGGCAGAATTGAAGTACATGATGTTGTGACTATAAGTTGGAAGTTATAATCAGATAAAGTCTAGTAGACATTTCATGTCGAACCTTTCTCTGTTATCAAAATGAAAATGAATTTATCTTTATTTTTCTCTAAATGGAAAGATAATAGATATTGATAAAAATTGAAGCAACACAGAATAGTATATAGAAAATGTAACCCTCCCCTCTCAAAAAAAGTCACTCTAAACTCAACTGCCTAGAGATGATCACTGGGAACATTTCAATGAACATACTTTCTGACATCTCTATAGGTGTCATGTATTAGACCTACTTTATATATATAATGGAAACCATTCAGACTGCAACTCCTCACTCTCACTCTCCTAAAGGAAGAGAAAAACAATCATCAATGGCAAATGATGTGACCTATTTTTTAAAAAAGATAATTCTAATGCATATGTTAATTAGCCTCAATTAGCCATTCCATAATGTATACATATTTCAAAACCATGTTGTGTACCATAGATATCTATAATTTTTATTTGTCAATTTAAAATAATTGAAAAGATTGCCCTAAACATGCTCTTTTGTAACCTGATGTTTCCTTCAATAATATGCTTGGACATTTTTGTATATCAGTAAACATGGATGTTTTAAATAGATGTTGACTGTAAGGATGTACCATAATTTATTCTTGAACTAATCTCCTATTGAAGAGTATTAGAAGAACATTTAGGATGTGTCCTGTTCTTAGGCTTTCTATGTTATAAACAAAGATCTGAGAAACATATTTTTACATGTATCTCTGTATACCATTCTAAATCCTTCTTTTGGATAAAACCTAGAAATGGATCTGCTGGATCAAAATGTACACATTAAAATATTTTATTTTCCTGTCAAATTGTTCTTCACCCTGTTACCAAACTGAACTGGGGTCCACTTGCCTGGTACAATAAAGCCAGACACTAATGCTGAGATTTGCAGCAAGAGAAAAGCGCGTTTATTGCATGATGCCAAGGAAAGAGAACTGGCAGCTAACCCTTAAGACCAGAACTTCCAGATGGCTTACAAGCAAGGGTTTATAAAGACAGGGGAACATTCCAGGAAAGCAGAAGTTCTGTTTTTTGTTGTTGTTGTTGTTGTTGTTGTTTTTGAGACACAGTGTTGCTCTCTCACCCAGGCTAGTGTGCTGTGGCATCAGCCTAGCTCACAGCAATCTCAAACTCTTGGGCTCAAGTGATACTTCTGCCTCAGCCTCCCGAGTAGCTGGGACGACAGCACACACCATGACGCATGACTATTTTTTTCTATTTTTAGTTGCCCTGCTAATTTTTTCTATTTTTTTTTCTTTTAGTAGAGACAGAGTCTCTCTCTTGCTCAGGCTGGTCTCAAACTCCTGACCTCAAGTGATCCTCCTGCCTTAGCCTCCCAGAGTGCTAGGATTACAGGCATAAACCACTGTGTCCGGCCAGAAAGCAGAAGCTGTAGGCAAAATCTTTAATCAATATATAGAGGTTATATGTTGGTTTGTCTCGTGGGTGTAGCTCTCTCCATGTCCCTCAGGAAGAAATTTGGAACAAAAAACAAGAGTCAGAATTCAGTCCTCATTTCCCCCTTGTCTGAGGTCTATGTGATAGTAATAGCATTTTTCCATCTGGTGGGGGTTTCTGAAAAACAAGTCAAGATCATGTGTTAAGATATTATCTTTTAGTTTCTATAGGGAACCAAACCACCTTTTGACTCTGGCTTGCTTGGCAGAGTATTGTTACTATCTTCTTGCTTATCAGGTTGCTCATTTACTTTTCATGGTTTGGTAGGTGCCTAAAATTTCCTTTGAAGAGACTCAAGCTCTTTACCTTATTTCCATGCTTGAAAGGTCCAGCAGGTCCCTAAGAGGGGTTCTTGCTCTGTCTCAATCCCCATCAGAAGGTTTATATGAATTTATCCACTTACTTTAATCTATTTCTATTTGATCAGTATTTTGTACTATCTTGTTTTATGTTTGCACTCCTCTCATTCATTTCCAATGAACTGATCATTTTTCCATGTGTTTATTATTTATATATAGTATATTGAGTGACACTATAGAATAGGGTCAGCCCATAGGTCAAAACCAGCTAGTAGGACAAATCTGGACTAGCACCCTTTTTTGTATAGCCTGCAAGCTAAGAATGGATTTTACATTTTTAAATGGTTGGTAAAAATATCCAAAGAAAACTTACATTTTATGGCACATCTTCCCAACACCTCAGGATGCCTTCCACCCTGCCTTTCTCAAAATGTTTGCCCACATTATAGGGAGCAGCACCCCTCTGGTGCCTGAAAGGCCTGGCTGGCATAGGGAGCATGCTGGATTTAGAGGATCCAGGGAGGCAAAGAACAGTCTCTCCATAAGGATGGACCCAGGATGGCTCAGCCTGGGATGTACCACAAGCCACCTGGGTCCCCTCACACTGGGGGAACAGTCCCCCACATGGGTGGATCTGGCCTGGAAATACCAACAAGAAATCCGCCCAGTCCAGAGAGCCTTCGTTGACTTTCCCCCCCAGTAGCTCCCCCTAGTGGCCTGAAAATCAAACTCTTAGCCCTGCTGAGGCTTTGCAAAGGCTTCCAGGCTCTTTTGACCTAATCACACTCAGCCTCTCCCCTCCACACACCTCTGCTCTGATGGAGATCAAGCAATTCCCTGAGAGCGACAGGGCCCCTGCCAAAGTCTGGGACATTCAAGTGCTCCACCTGAGGGACAACAGCTTTACCACAGTCACAAAAGAGCATCTCGGGAGTTGGCTCTTTCCTACAAGCCTCAACCACTGACAAGAAGAACAACTCTATAGCTCATCACAGCATCTACCAACTCCATCAAATGGGGTATGACTGATTCTTACTCACATGTACCACCCACCATGTCAGAGATTAAGTTGGGGGACCCAATACAATTCACACTTCTGGGAAGAGGTGAAGACAGCAGGAGAGAGGAAACCCAAGAGGATATTCTTTATTTGGAGAGAAACAAAAGTTGCAGGCAGCTTTATCTGTGAGGGGTCTCCTTCTTCCACTCCAGACCTCTGGGCTGATTGGGGAGCTGCTCAGAGGCTGTGCAGAATGATTCCACTCTATAGCAGGTGCTGCAGAGATCTGGTATTTGCCAATACCAGGCTTCTGCAACTGATGGCATCATGATCTTTCTGATGCACAGAGACAGATCCACTCAGGACCCAGCCATCCATCAGTAATCTTAGCATCACCCCATCCAGGCTGGAGAGAGAACAGATGTTCGTCCTTGTTGAACCCTGTGCCTGGGGCTTGAGCATACATCATCCCCAGTGTGGAACCTCAATAGAGGGAGAACCTCAGATGCCACAGGCACCATTTGGGAAAACTCAAGTGACTGCTTCAGTGGGACCTAGGTGTGGTGCAAGAACCTTGGCTGACCAGTAACTCCAGTACAACTACATGAACCCTGGGCCACTAAGATAAACCCCTACCTGCGCAACTGGGCATCAGCAGTCCCCACACTAGTGGAACAGCCCTCCACATGAGCTACTCTGCCCTGGAAATCCACAGAGCCAGCTCTGAAGCTCTTGCTGTGCCTGAGTCTGAGGCTCTGCCCCTGTAGCTCCAGGGATCCCACTGGGCCTGCAACTCCACCCTTGTGACTCCAGATTTGTGCCTGGTCCCAAAGACCCCACCACTGAGTTCTCCTCCACTACTGATGGGCTGGCAAAACCTCCTTGAGGTCCAACACTCACTCAGGACCGCCAGACCTGAGCAGCTGTCACTCCTGGACTTTGTTCAAAAGAGCCCTTAGCAAAGGAAAACAGGTGCCATGCATTCCTATTAACCCAGAGCTGAGAGAAGAGGAGCCAGAGGAGAAGAAATCAGCAAAAGAACTCTGGCAACATGAAAAACAAAATAGTTTGATACCCCAAGGGAACACAATGGAGCCATAGTAGTGGACTCCATCCACAAAGAAATTGACAAAATGACAGACATGGAATTCAGAATACAGATGGCAAATAAGATGATTGGAACTGTGGAGAAAGTTGAAAACCAGCCAAAAGAAGCTGAAAAAATATTTCAGGAAATCATTGAAAAAAATGAGAAAGTCACCAGACAGCTAGAAAAGATAAGAAAGGATACAATACAAGTTAAAGAAATGAAAGAGTCATTCAGGGAATTTCAAAATAAAAAAAAGCTAAAAGCTTTAGCAACAGGCTAAACCAAGGAGAAGAACGCATCTCCGAGCTTGATGAGAAGGCTCTTGAGATAACTCAGTCATTCAAAGAGGCAAAGAAGAGTATAAAAAAGTCTGAGTAATCACTGAGAGAGATATGGGACAATGTAAAGTGAACTAAAAATCTAATTATAAGTATCCCTGAGGGTGAAGAAGAAAGAGCTAAAAGCATGGAAAACCTATTTGAGGAAATTATTGAGGAAAACTTCCCGGATGTCACCAGAAATTAAGGCATACAGATCCAAGATGGACATCGAACACCAGGAAGATTCATAGCAAATAGGTCATCTCCAAGACATAGTAATCAACCTGGCCAAAGTCAAAATGAAGGAGAAAATTCTGCAAGCATCAGGATGAAAGCACCAAATAACTGACAAAGGAGAAATCATCAGGCTAAGTGCCATCTTCTCAGCAGAAACTTTATAAGACAGAAGGCACTGGGGCCCCTTCTTCAATTGAGTTAAACTGAAAAGCTGCCACCTATAATTGTGTATCCTGCAAAACTAAGTTTCACAATAGATGGAGAAATTAAGTCCTTTCCAGACAAGCAAACACTGATGAATTTTTCATGACCAGAACTGCTCTGCATGAAACAAGAGAACAAAACAGAACAAAAGAATTATACAAAAGATTAATGAAATAAAAAGTTGTTCCTTGAAAAGACAAAATTGACAGGCCTCTTACTAGATTAAAAAGAAACAGAAAAGACTCTAATAAGCTCACTCAGAAATTTAAAAAAGGAGAAATCACAACTGATACCATGGAAATTCAAAAAAATCTTTGAATACTATAAAAATCTTTATGCTCATGAACTTGAAAACTTGGAGAAAATGGACAAATTCTTAGAAACACACAACAACCCTAGGCTCAATCCAGATGAAATATAACTCCTGAAAAGACCAATATCAAGCAACAAAATTGACGCAGCATAAAAAATCTTCCAACAAAAAAAATGTCCTGGTCCAGACCATTCCACACCTGAATTTTTCCAAACCTACAAAGAGAACTGTTACCAATACTTCAGAAATTATTCCATAACATTGACATGGAAGGAATCCTCCTGAACTCTTTCTGTGAAGCCAAAATCACCTTGATACTAAAGCCAGGAAAGGACACAACAAAAATTATGATCCTCTCAATAGACACAGAGAAAGCATTTGACAAAATTCAGCATCCTTTTATGATAAGTATGCTTAACATAATAGGCATAGATGGGACATACCCCAAAATACTAAAAGCCATATATGATAAACCCACAGCCAACATCATACTGAATAGGGGAAAAAAGCATTTCCATTTAGAACTGGAACCAGATAAGGTTGTCAATTTTCACCACTTCTGTTCAACATATTGCTGGAAGACCTAGCCAGAGCAATTAGACTAGGGAAGGAAGTCAAGGATATATAAATGGAGAAAGAAGAGTTCAAACTATTGCTCTTTGCAGATGATATGATATTATACCTATAAAACCCCAAATATTCAACCAAGAGACTCCTGGAATTGATAAATAAATTCAGCAAAATCTCAAGCTACAAAATCAATGTACACAAATCAGTAGTTTTCATATATGGAAATAACAGTCAAGCTAAGAATCAAATGAAAGATGCAATACCTTTCACAACAGCAACAAAGAAAATAACACACCTAGGAATATATTTAAGGAGGTGATAACCCTTCATAGGGAGAACTACAAAACACTGTGGAAAGAAATTGCAGATGATTTAAACAGCTGGAAAAACATATCGTACTCATGGATCAGCAGAATCAACATTGTTACAATGCCCATACTACCCAAAATGATTTACAGATTCACAATGCAATTTCCATTAAAATATCAACGTCATTTTTCACAGATAGAAAAAAAATAGTTCTTTGCTTCTTAGGGAACGATAAAAGACTCTGAATAGCCAATGCAACCTTACATAATAAGAACAAATTGGGAAGCATCACTTTACCAGACTTTAAGATATACTGCAATGCTATATAGTAACCAAAACAGCATGGCCTGGCACAAAAACAGAGACTTATACCTATAGATCAGAAAGGAGAACCCAGATATGAAACCATCCTCATATAGCATCTGACCTTTGACAAAGCAGGCAAAAACATATGCTGGGGAAAAGAATCCCTATTCAATAAATGGTGATGGGGAAATTGGATAGCCACTTATAGAGGACTGAAACAGAGCCACAGTACTCACCTCTCACAAAAATTAATTCACGATGGATAATAGACTTAAACCTAAGGCATCAAACTATAAAAATTCTAGAAGAAAATGTTGGAAAAACTCTTCTAGATATCATCCTAGGCAAAGATTTATGAAGAAGACCCTAAAAGCAATCACAGCAACAACAAAAATAAATAAATGGGACCTGATCAAATTAAAAAGCTTCTGCATAGCCAAGGACACAATCAATAGAGCAAATAGCCTACAGAATGAGAGAAAATATTTGCATGCCATACATCCAATAAAGGGCTGATAGCTAGAATCTACAAAGAACGCAAGCAAATCAGGAAGGATAAAACCCAAACAACCTTATAAAAAGAGTGGGCAAAAAACATGAGCAGAAGCTTTTCAAAAGAAGATAGACTTTTAGCCAAGAAACACATGAAAAAAAATGCTCCATGTCTGTAATCAGCAGGGAAATGAAAATCAAAACCACAAAGAGATATCACCTAACTCCAGTGAGAATGGCTCTTATCAAAAAGCCCCAAAACAACAGATCTGGGATAGATGCGGAGAGAAAGGAACACTTATACACTCTTGGTAGGACTGCAAACTAGCACAACCTCTATGGAAAGAAGTATGGAGATACCTCAAAGAATTAAAAGTAGACCTAATATTTGATCCAACAATCCCAATACTAGGCTTTTATCCAAAAGAACAAAAAAAGACATTTTATAAACAAGTCACTTGCACTTGAATGTTTATAGAAGCACAATTCACAATTGCAAGGATGTAGAAACAACTTAAGTGCCCATCAGTCCATGAGTGGATTAGTAAAATGTGGTATATGTATACCGAGGAGTACTAATCAGCCATAAAAAATGTTAGTATATTTTGTAACAACCTGGATGGAACTGGAGACCATTCTTCTAAGTGAAGTATCACAAGAATGGAAAGACAAACACCACACATAATCAATACTAAATGGAACCTCATCGATCAACACTCATGTGCACATATGGAAGTAAAACTCAATGAAATTCAAGCAGGTGGGAGGAGGAGGGGTGAGTAAATCCACATCTAACAGGTACAATGCACACTAACTGAAGGGCACACTTGTACTTTGAGTCAAACTGTACAAAATCAAACTATGTAACCAAACGTGTGTACCCCTATAATATCCTGAAATTTAAAAAGAAAGCTTTTGCAAAGCCAAGTAAACAACAGAATCAAGATACAACCTTTGAAAACTGCTAAGAAATCAGACTTGATATGTTCTCACAACAAAAATATAGTACGTATGTAAGGTAATGCATATAATAATTTACTGGATTAAGTCATTCCACAATGTATACATATTTCAAAACACCATATTTTACATAATAAATGTATACAATTTTTATTTGTCAATATAACAAATTAAATTTAAAAGATTAAAAAATTAAAATTAAAAAAGAAAGTCTGTTGATGGCAACATAGTTTAGAGAAATATAGAAAACTCCAGAAGACTAAGGGCTATAATATGACCTAATCCTATTGAACAAAGTGGAAGCTCTACAAATTGAGCAGGTTTGCCTCTAGACTCACGCATTTTCAAGGGGCTAACCAGTATACCGTCTTTGTTTCTAAATGAATCCATTCTCTATACAGTCAGGGGAATGGGAGTTCTAAAGCAAGAGGAAGTATTATAGAAAATCATGTTGCAGCTTTTCTTATACTTCTGAGTCAAAAGTTGTAAATTTTGACATGTGTATGTGAATTTACAAATAAAAACCATATGTGTATAAACTGAAGTCAACTTACCATACATTTATCTTCTGCCTCAGTAAAAGCACAACATTGGTATCCTCCTTCCTAAGTGGATAAAATGAATCACGTGAGTTCTAGAAGAGGGGCAAACCTTTAAAAATATATTTTGAAAGATTTGTAGAAAAATTACTCTTTGTTCCTTCATCTTCATCTCTCTAAACACAGTAAACCTCAGGTTTTCAAAATAGAAAACAACTTCTACAACATATTATATTTTCTTTTAAACCTAAAAATAGATGCCAAAATAAGTGCAGTAAAAGCCTGCACAAAGTGATATAGAACATATCTGGTGATTACCTTTTTCTCTCTCCAGTCCCCATTCAAAGGGGGTGAGGCTAAAATTCTATTCTCTTAGATATTTAATATTCTTTGGGGCTATAGTAAAAGGTATTGGGTTTTTGATTTGAGTTTTGGCTTGATGGTTCTTGGAATATATGAATGCCTCCGATTTTTGTGTATTGATTTTGTAACCTGAGACTTTACCGAATTTATTTATCAAATCTATGAGTCTCTTGGATGAATCCATGGGGTTTTCTAGGTATAATATCATATCATCAGCGAAGGGCGAGAGTTTGATCTCATCTGCCCCTGACTTGGATGCCCTTAATACCCCTCTTTTGCCTGATTGCTATAGCTAGGACTTCGAGCACTATGTTGAATAGAAGAGGAGATAGTGGGCATCCTTGTCTACTTCGAGTTCGAAGAGGAAATGGTTTCAATTTTTCCCCATTCAGTATGATATTGGCAGTGGGTTTGTCATAAATGGATTTAATAAATTTAAGGTAGGAGCCGCCTATGCCTATTATGTTAAGAGATTTTATCATAAAGGTGTGTTGGACTTTGTCAAATGCTTTTTCTGCATCTATTAAGAGAATCATATGGTCTTTACTCATGTTTTTATTTATGAAGTGAATTTCAAAAAAGAAATTAAATATTTAGGAGTATATTTAATGAAAGATATGAAAGACTTATACAAGGAGAACTACGAAACATTAAAAAATGAAATTGTAGAAAATGTAAACAGATGGAAAAATCTACCTTGTTTATGGAATGGTAGAATCAATATTGTCAAAATGCCAATATTACCTAAAGTGATCTACAGAATTAATGCAATCCTCATCAAATTACCACCATCATTCTTCACAGATCTAGAAAAAATAATTCTTCACTTTGTACGAAACCAGAAAAAAATCTCGTATAGCCAAAGCAATCTTAAGTAAAAAGAACAAACTGGGAGGCATCAGTCTTCCTAACTTCAAGCTGTACTATAAAGCAATAATAGTTAAATCAGACTGGACTGGCACAAGAACAGAAGCATCGATATTTGGAATAGGACTGAGATTCCAGAGATGAAACCATCTGCATACAGTAACCTAATGTTTGATAATGCAGAAAAAAATATACAATGGGGAAAAGAATCTCTTTTCAATAATGGTACTGGGAAAACTGGATAGCTACATGCAGAAGAATGAATCAGGATCCCTATCTCTCACCTCTCACAAAAATCCACTCAAGATGAATAATAGACTTAAACCTAAGGCATGAATCCTTAAGAATCCTAGAAGAAGACATTGGGAAAACCCTTTCAGACATTGGACTAGGCAAAGAATTCTTGAAGAAGACCCCCAAGGCAATCACCGCAGCAATAAAAATAAACAAATGGGACCTGATCAAATTAAAAAGCTTCTGCACAGCGAAGGAAATTATCATTAGAGCAAATAGACAACCTACAGAATGGGAGAAAATATTTGCTCTCTACACTCCTGACAAAGTTCTAATAACAAGAATCTATCCAGAACTCAAAAGAATTAACAAGGAAAAATCAAACAACCCCATCAAGAAATGGGC
>VBSM01003151.1:11606231-11632561 GCA_008086735.1 Cheirogaleus medius
TACTGACTGATTAAAACTATGGTGCTCAAACGGTGGTAGTGTTCACCAGGGATTCGTGGGTAGAGGGGGTAGACCCACATCTTAGGGATGTGGTGAGCATTGTGGAGGGGAAGGGCATGCCTCTAACCCTTGCTAGGGAGAGGCAAAGATATAAAATGTGACCAAAATGTCAAAAACAAACAAACAAACATAAAAATCCAAACATTTGTCAGGTGTGGGGCGGGTGGGAGGGGGAGGAGGGGATGGGTATATACATACATAATGAGTGCGATGTGCACCACCTGGGGAATGGTCATGCTCAAAGCTCTGACTCAAGGCGGGGAGGGGAGGCAAGTGCAATATATGTAACCTTAACAACATTTGTACTCCTATAATATGATGAAATACAATTTAAAAAAAATAAAATAAAAATAAAATGAGGGAGTCTTTAAGTCAAAAAAAATAATCTATTTTCCAGGGCATGTGAGCAGCACCATCAATAGGGACAGAAGGGAAAAGCATACACATAACCTTTTACCTCCCACAGTGATGTTCTCATGGGAAAGAGAATTCTGAATGCCTATCAATATGTTCAGGACTCCCAAACTCGATTGGCCTTCAGAACCATTTATGGAGCTGGTGTTTTGCCACTAAATACACATTTTTGCACCCCATATCTACCTACTGAATCAGAATATTCGATTACCTAGAGATTTATTTGTTTCCTATTTGTAATAGACAACACATAAATAGGGTTCTAAATTCAGAAGGTAAAAAACGGCATACTATAAAAAGTAATCTTGTTCACTCCTCTCCTCTAGTTCCCCTATACAGAGGCAATCACTATTACTAGTTCATTGAATACATTGTTACCAGTTTTTTAAGAATTGATGAGCAGAACTTATGCATATTTAAGCAAATATGTACATATATAATTTTATTACAAAGAGTAGAATGCTATTCATACTGTCCTGTACCTGCTTTATCCAATTACCATAGTGTCTTTGAATTTGTTCCATATTATTACAGAAGGGAATGCCATCTTTGTTTTTACAGCTTCAAAGTATTTCATTGTTTCCAGGGGCAATGATATAGTTAAACAATTTCTTACTGCTAGATATTTAGATTTGCATTTGCATTTTTTGCTATTACAAATAATGCTATAGTGAATATTCTCATATATATGATATTTACACATGTCCAAGTTTCTACATAGTGTAAATTCCTAGAAATATAATTACAAAATCAAAAAATATGTACATTTTTTTAATTTTAATGGATATTACCACATACTAAAAAAAAAGTACCATTTTCCACTGGGAATTTGTAGATTTTATTAAATCCCTAGGTGATTCTAATGATCAGACAGGATTAGAGACCACTGCTTTAAAATATTAGCTAGTGTTTGAAGCTTCGATTTGTAGAGTGAATCCTTTGCCTCTTTTCTTTCAAAGCCACTTTTTCTATGAAACTTTTATATATCATCTAGCCCAATACTTTTCAAAGTTTAATGTGTATACAAATCATGTGGATCTTGTTAAAAGGATCTTGTTAGAAACCTGAAATTCTCTATTTCTGACAAGCTTCTAGGTAAGGCTAATGCTGTTGGTCCATGGATCATACTTCAAGTAGTGATGTCTGATAGTAATCCTCCAGTTAGCAGCACAAAGATTAGCACTTGTTGTATTGTTTAGTGCAGCAGTGCTCGAACTTTTTAGTCTCAGGATACCTCAACACTCTTAAAATGATAGAGATCCCCCTAAAGCTTTGTTCATGTGGGTTATAGCTATTGGAATTTACCACATTTTGGAATTATTATAAAACAAGTTTTCTAGATATTTATTTAATTTCATTTTAAATTTAATTTCTCATTTCATACATTATTTCATAATGTATTTGAAAAAAGATTAACATAAATAACATATTTTTCTGTAAAAAATTTCCAAAACAATGTTAATGAGAATAATGGCATTGTTTTACATTTAAAAAAATCTCCTTCATGTCTGGCTTAATAGAACACTGCAGGATTCTTGTATGTGTTTTTGCATGCAATCTGCTACATATTGCACATCATGAAACCTCTGTAAAACTCCACTATACGTTCTTGAGTGGACAAGAGTAAAAAAACCAAATCATGTCTTAGTATTATAAGGAAAATAGCTTTGACCTTGCATATAACCTAAAAGGATTTTGGGGGACCCCAAAGTTCCACAGACTAAGGACTGAACTATGACCTTTTTTACTTTCTCTTGCCCAAATTCCTTTCTGAGAAGCCTGGAAAGTCCCACTTTACAAACCATAAAATCTCAGCAAATGAATTTTTTAAAAAAATTAACCTGGTATAATGTGGCTTACTTTCCAACTTGACTCTCATATAGCATCACATGACAGATCCCCTTATCTTAACTCAAGCATTCTTTTCTAGTGACTCCAAGTCTTTAGACAAAGCTTAACTCTTTCAGCCAATTGCCGACTAAAGAATCCCTAAAACCCACCTATGGTTTGTAAGCCCCAGCTTCAAGATGTCCCACTTTTATGGGCTGAACCAATGTATACCTTCCACAAACTAGAATCAGATGTCCTATTACATTATTCCTAGGTCAACTCTAGCCTGCTTTGGCAACATTGAATACTTTGGGCCCTAAAAACCCAAAGAAAAAATTCCCAGAGACAGGAATTGGGGTGGAGACTAGGATGCTTTTCTAAATATGCCTAAAAGCTTACTCCAGGGTTCTATCAGTTGCAAAATTAAAACAAATACAATTACTTGGCAAATGTGAGTTCTACACAATTCAGGTTTCAGTTATTATCTGAAAAATCCCATTCAAAATCTGGTGGTTAGCCTCACTTAGACAAAATATGTAGGTTCAGTCTCTGTGTGTATGTGTGTGTGTGTATTCATCTAAAAATAACTCCTTTAATTTCAGGGCATTGTATATGGTGATAGTTTCACAGTTGTATACTTATCTTTCAATGCATCGAGATGTATACATTAAATATGTATAGGATTTTTCAAAAAATAGTAATAAAATAAAATATACTAGCAACTTATTTAATAACAAAGAAAGAACTCATCCTTATTAAAAATAAATTTTAAAAAACTCCAGTTTGAAGTGTAGTATTTTCATTCAGTTTAACTATAGTCAGGGGTATAACTAAAAAAAAATACTTGGGAAGAGATCAGCAAGATTTTTTTTAAAAATATAACTCATCCATAAAACATGGAGAGTCACACATGATACTCTAGTTTAAGAACTGGTGACAACAAATAGCTTTGAGTATGTGTATGTTTTCTTTTACTGAGGATAAATATTTTAGCTGATTAAATAGCCCACTTTGCAATAAAATTGGTTCATATGATGCGTTTCTATACAGACACAGCAATTGTGGGCTTTTGTCATGTTGGATATTTTCTCACTGACCTTTTTCTTGAGCTTCACATACTCTGTTAAAATTGGACAATGACAAAATGGGATTTTTACTTTACCCATTACATTTTTTATTTGGTAGCAGGGATTATCTATTCTACTGAGTGGCAAAACACAGAAGATCCTTGAAAAATAATGTAGTCAAGTATGTGATATAACTACCATTTGGGGATAATCTGCTTTGTCATTTAGAATCCACTGCATAAATAAAATTGAGGTCCTTTTCTAGCATTATTATGCAAGATACAGAATTCCATCATTGTGGACCAAGTCACAGACAAGTAATCAATGCAGGATTTATTTAGCCTGCATGCAGCATAAATCAGGGCATATAAAATGGAGATTATTCTGCTTAACCGTCATTAACAAACACAAATAACTTTGAAAAAATCTGTTTTTATTTGATAGAATCTAATGAGATTAAAAGAAATTGTCAGTTTATCTACAACATGGAAAACTAGGCTTCAAATCAAACCTATAATGCTGTCTTCACTCTTTACTTTCTCTCTTCACAAAAACCAGGCTATATTGTCTAACAATTCTCACCAAATATTTCTGTTACCATCAACCATCTTGAAGTCACTGTCATTTATTAAATCAGTATTTATTGAGTGCTGAAAATGAGCAGATAGATTATGTTAACAACAACAACAACAACAACAAAACCACGAGGTTTATGCTTTGGGAAAAGGAGAGCTTTATTTCTCATGAAGGGTTCTTAGTTCACAATGGCTATTCTGACAAATTAGGAGACACTGTTCCAGCTACAAGCCAGGAACACAAGTTTCAAGAGAGAGATAAAAAGGAACAGGGTTTTATACTGAGGGGTTGGCTAAATAACATATTTAGCAAGATATAGGAAGAGTCATGGATATTTACGAAGAGAAAATGTGCATGTTTAATTGTGCTTTTCACCTCCCATACCATCATGGCTGTGAACTCAGTTTTAAGGTTTTTTTCTGGAATCCCCTTGATGGAGAAGGGTTAATTAAGTTAGTAGGTTAGAGGCAGGGTAGGGGGTTTAGAATTTTATTTTTAAGTCACAAATACTGTATAGCCCAATACAGGTTTAAAAAATGAAGGATGGAGTCTTTTCCCTAATTACTCTTATAATCAATGAGAAAGACAGATGAAAACTATCATGCCAGAAATATATATATGTACATATATATATATTACTACCCAGATGGAGAAACTAGCCTACTTCTAAACAGGACAGACTCTCTGTAAATTTCTAATCGTTATTTGTTTAATTGCAAAAAAATGTTGATTCATAGCTTAATAATACAAAAACTAATTTTTAAGTACAAAATTTTAATTGACGTCACCATTGGAATCATTAAAGGATTTTATCTGCATTTGTACAAGTCATATGTGATAGCAATTTGTAAATAGATCATTGAGAATTATCATTTTGTCACTATTTTACTTAAGCACATACTATATGCTCAGAAATGAAAGAAGATGTAAAATATTTAAACTACGAAGCTGGAACCCATTCTACTAAGTGAAGTATCACAAGAATGGAAAAAACATGTACTCACCATCAAATTGGTATTAACTGATCAACACTTACATGCACATTCACTGGGTGTCAGGCAGATGGGAGGGGGGAGGAGGGGATGGGTATATACATACCTAATGGGTGTGATGCGCACAGTCTGGGGGATGGACATGCGTGAAGCTCTGACTCGGGTGGGGCAAGGGCAATATACGTAACCTAAACATTTGTACCCCCATAATATACTAAAATAAAAAAATAAATAAATAAACTACATGCCCTTCCAGTTCCATATGAATATATAATGTAAATATTATTTCTGCTCCAGTTTGGGGAGTTATTAGGAAACATGGAAATAAATCTCCTTCAGTTCAGTATAAAAAACAAAATAAAACATGAGCATCTACTATGCCCAAGCTCTCTGCAAGTTATTCCAGGGTATGTGAAGATGAATAAGTCCCAATCACTGCCCTTGGAGAAATTACAGACAATTATACAAAGAACTCTAATATGAAGTAAAATGTTATTAATAGCATTGGAGAAGACCATGCAAGGTGCAATGGGGACCTCATAATAAGGATAGTAAGAATGTATCATCTTCTTATGAGAAAAGGCTTCACAAAAGAAGCAGTACTAAAGATAAACTCTGAGAGAGGATTTCAGAACATTGGTAAAAATATAGAGGCAAAAACACTCAAGGTGTGTTCAGGAACTAATGATTAGTTTATTCTGGCTAGAAAGTAATAGGGATGAAATTGGTAGAGTACATGGACAGAATGGTAAAATTAGGACAAAGGTAATTCAGCTTCATTTTTGCTTATATTGTTGCTTCTGGCTGAACTATCCTTTTAAACTCCCCACCCCACTTAATCCCTTCCATTCCCTTTCTTAATGTTTTTACTCTTTTAGGCTTCCTTTGATTACCCCAGGAATTCCCTGATTAATCTTGGCACTTAGTATGTATTATACAATTTAGCACTTAATGAACCACTATTTTGTCTTATTTATAGTCACATCTGTTACACTGACCATGAATATACCAAGTCCTTCCTGGCTGGCTGGCTTTCACCACCTTCAAGATAAAGTCAGCATAATAATAAAATGCCAGGCCTACTTCTTCTAATCTCCTTCTTATCAGAGGCAGGATGTTCGTATTGATTGCTCCATAACCCCCTGGAACCATAGCAGAAGTATAGCCAAGGGCTCAACAACACCTTCAAAAGTCACTAACATACTATCTGTTCTTTTCCAGAATTTTCTACAAGATGTTGCTCTTAATGAGCTTGTCACCACATGGCAGTACCAGATAACAAAAATAATATCATAATCATTATAGCTCTCATTTTAATAACAACTCCAGGTATTTATTGAGTGTTTTGTGTGTGTCAAAAACTATGCCAAACACTTTACATATTTAATTTAATTTAATTTAATTATAGCAACCTGGTGAAACAAGTACTACTATTAACCCCATTTTATAGATGAAGATGTGGTTCTCAATTTGTAAACAGTGGCCCTGACATTGGAAAAATTTCCGTTGGACTTGAGAGCTCTTATACTCTACCCCTCTACCTCTCATTCACAGGTTAACTGCATTCAGTGCTTCTTTAATATGCATAAAATATTACCACCCACTAAATAAAATTACACAAATATGATTTGCCTACATAAAAACATTACACACACATGAAATGGGACTATAGCTGCTCCTATTGGAAGGGCAACTTCTTCAGTGTTTATCCACAAGAACTAAAATTCTTTTTCAAATATTCTCTTATTAAATTGTCAGCTCAGAATGGTGCCACCCTCAGGGAAAGCTTGCTGATCCATCACCTCCAGCTAATACTTTCATATGTTTTTTGCCACACACATCATCTCAACTTCCTAAAATAAAACTCTAAAATCACATTTAAATAGAGCGCAGCAAAGCTAGTATTATGAGGTATAAAATTGTTTTTGTATAGGTGTAAAATACAAACATATATCACCCATTAACCTCTTAGCTATGAAGACTAAAATGGTAGCATTTTGGGAGAAGTGTGCCATATAAACCACAGTTAGGTTAAAACTCCGAGAATAATGGAGTAACCTAAGAGTATCTAAGGGGCCATGGGACCTGCCCATTCATAGTAAAATAATTATAGTTATTTTACTATATAATAATTATAGTGTATTAATTACCTGTTTAGCTGTAACAAATTATCACAAATTTGGTAGGTTTTAAAAAAGGGCAGAAATTTATTTTCTCATAGTTCTGGAGACCAGAAGTTCAAAATCAGTTTCACTGATCCAAAATCCAGGTGAGACAGGGCTGCTCTCCCTCCTGTTGCTCTAAGGGTGAAACTTTTCCTTGCCTCTTTCAGCTTCTGTTGACTGCTGGCTTTCCTTGGCTTATGGCCGCATCATTCCAATCTCTGCCTCTGTGGTCACATTGTTTTCTCCTTTTCTGTCTGTAATTTCCCTCTACTTCCTTCTCATAAGGATATATGTGATTTCATTTAGGGCACACCCAAATAATCCAAGATAATCTCCCCATCTCAAGATTCTTAAATTAGTCACATGTATAAATACCCTTTTCCTATATCAAGTAATAATTTACACATTTCATACATTAGGGCCACATTTCTTTGGGGACACATATTTTTCTATCACAGATAGAAAAATAGTCAAATAAAGCAGCTTGTGGATTTAACATTGTTTATACTGATGATTTGCCCTATTTGTCCACAGACATCTTACTACAAGAACAGTGACCTCCCTGCCTTCAGCTAGTCCTCTCCTCCCCTGGCCAAGAACTCTCCACACTACATCCAGGGTAGTATTTCTAAAATATTTATTTTTCATGGCTCTCCTCTGTCAAAAGGAAAATAACATGCCAGCCTGTTATTATGACATATGGGTATCAACTCCTAGCCCCGACTCTCTTCTTAGGCCTCATCCTGTGCCACTGCATCACTTGTCTCACTGAACCAGCCTTTGCTGCCTGAGAAAGTCATGCTCATTCAAACTTGGTTTTCCCTCTGCCTGCCATGCCCTTTCCCTTCTTTACTTATGGAACTCCTTATCTTCTTTTAAGACTCAATATAAATATGATCTCCTGTGTAAAGCACTTCCTCAAGGCAGAGTCTGATGTCCTCTCCTCCAAGTTCCCATGGAAACTTATGAAGAGTTTATTTTATAATTTATCACATTTAATTATAAAAATCTGTTTATTTTCTTTTATCTGATGTCAGTATATAAGCACCTTCTTTGTGTTGGGAACATTCCAAATTTTTTTTCTAGTATTTTGAAATATACTATAAATTCTTGTTAACTATAGCTTCTCTACTGTCTTATCAAATGCTAGAATTTATTCTTTCTATCTAACTGTATTTTTGTACCCATAAACCAATCTCTATTCATCTCTTTTCCCCTAACCTTCCGGGCTACTGGTAACCACCATTCTACACACTCCATATGATCAACT
Source organism: Cheirogaleus medius (assembly GCA_008086735.1). NCBI lineage: Eukaryota > Metazoa > Chordata > Mammalia > Primates > Cheirogaleidae > Cheirogaleus > Cheirogaleus medius. Next base: position 11,614,606 of record VBSM01003151.1, read on the forward strand.
TTCTTTATCTCCCACATATGGGTGAGAACATGTGGTATTTGTCTTTCTGTGCCTGACTTGTTTCACTGAACATATAAGATGATGTTCTCCAGGCTCAGCCATGTTGCTGCAAATGACAGGATTTCATTCTGTTTTGTGGCTGAAAAGCATAACATTATATATATATATCCCACATTTTCTTTATCAATTCATCTGCTGATGGACACTTCGGTTGATTCCATATTTTGGCTATTGTGAATAGTGCTGCAATAAACATGGGGGTGCAGGTATCTCCTCTTCAATATACTAATTTCCTTTCTTTTGAATATTTACCCAGCAGTAGGATTGCTCAATCATATAGTAGTTCTATTTTTAGTTTTTTTGAGGAAGCTCCATACTGTTTTCCATAGTTGCTGTACTAATTAACATTCCCACCAACAATGTACTAGCATTCTCCTTTCTCTGCGTCTTCACCAGTATCTGTTATTTTCTATCTTTTTGATAATAGCCATCCAAACAGGTATAAGATGATATCATTGTGATGTTTTAATTTCAAAATTAAAGGGGTACAAATGTTTTTGTTACATGAATACCTTTTACGATGCTTGAGAAAGGGCTTTTAGTGTTCCCATCACCCGAATTTTTATTTGCATTTCCCTGATTATTAGTGAATAGATATTTCTCAAAAGCAGATGTACGAATGGCCAACAGGTATATGAAACAATGCTCAGCATCGCTAGTTAGAATTTTAGAGAGCACCGAAAATCATTCGTGAGAAACAGACATGGTTGAAGTACTACTGTTGGTACTACTTTCCTACACCCCAGAAGTAGAAATATATAAAAGAAAACAAAAATTTTTCTATTTTATCTTTATTCTTACAGGTAAAAATTGTATACAGCAACAAGAGCATAAAACATTTCCACATATCCCTTTACAATATCTAGTGTGAAGAAAAGAATACAAAGCAGCCCAGAAAACATTTTGAAGGTATTATCAAGGGTTTTTATTTTTTTTTCTGGAAAAGTACCATGGAGTATTAGTTTAAATGGTCACCTCCTCCACCCTGGTAGGAGGCTGCAGAGTAAGTTTCAAAGAGGACACTGATAGCCCTCTTAAACAGAAAGCAGGAGTTTAGCCTAAAAGCTGATAGACTATTCAAGGAATAAAGGGACTCTCTTCTAGAATCCATAACCTTGGCCTAATCCATGTCTTTTACTACTCAGTACCCATATACCTTCAGTAAAACATTAGGGCTTTTTACACTTACCCCACTATTTGAAGAGCTAAACTGTGGCCACAAATATAATTATAAAGATCATGGTTCTATTGGTCAGATACTGCATTTCCAGAGTTAGATAGGATAGGAAGCAAGGGTTTCATTTGAGGTTGTCCAATAAGCATATTCTACTATAAAATTCTTCTTAAATACTGATTAAACAACAAAATGCCTGAAAATATGGAATATATAAGAGTCCTAGAGAAGAGGGCAAACTGGCTTACACTCAGAAATTTCTGGGCAGAAGTACACCAAGGTAGTCTACAGATCTTGAAAGCCAAGGAAAAGAAGCCACAAGCTTCTCTGACATCAGCAACTACCAGAAAAGCAGGACTCTAGGCTAGGATGACAAGGAACTTATTCCTTCCTGGGGGCTATATATTGGGACGAGATCATAGGTTATCCTTTCTGAACTTCTTCCTCTGCCCCAGATCTCTAAGAGAACTCATTAGAGAGCCAGCATAAGAGGTAGGTCTCATGAGACTGCAGGGGCCCCAATTATCTAAAATGCATCTCTTCACTTGCTTGCCATGGCCTAAAATTCCTTTAACATGGTAAAACCCTGTAGGCTATACATGGAGCTGAATGACTGGCAATTTGAATTCCTTACTGAAGCAGCAAAGGAGTTAAAATGTGTAATTGGCTGCTAAAATCATCAGGGATCAGCGTTGTCATTGAACCTTTTGTTGTTCTAATAGCAGAAGGGGGAGAAAAGAGAAAAGATATCAGGAAGGGGGAGAAAAGACATCAAGTGAAGAAAAGGATGCAAGAGGAGGAGTCTATAGATGATAAAGACTTATAATTATTCATATTTACTCCTTCTATGTAGGACAAACAGAAATTGCAGATAATTTTTTGTCATGGCTGGGGCAAAGATAAACATACATTGATCTCCTTTTCATGTTTTATAAAGTGTCAAGTATTTTTTAGTGTTTAAGTGGAAGGAAAATAAAACAATATCCCAAAGGTTTACTCTGGCCTTGGGGTAGAAAGCCATGCCTGAAAAGTGTATTTAGTTCTAGTTAAAGAAAAACCATCATTTCAAACTTCCATTCATTCTTGGAGTTGCTAAAGATATAGGCCTGAGATAAATGGCTCCTGTTTGTAAATATTCGTTATGGGTCTTTTTGTTTATGAAAAAGTAGGTATAGAATGGAGCAAAACTTGAAAGTTAAAATGGTTTAACTTAAAAATGGTAAGGGATTTGTGAGGGTTGGGGTGGCATCCGGGGGAAAGACTAAGAGAAGGGCAGGAGGAAATCAGACCTAAACAAAAAGGGGTTTTGTTTCTTTGTTTCTACCTCCTCCCCTAAGAAGGTCTATTAAATGAAGCATTTCTATTCTTTCATACATTGGTAGGTTAAAGAAGCCACAAAGAGATAATCCAGTGGGACAATGTTCAGGATAGTTGCAAGCTCTAATTTGATTTCAATGAATGCACAAGCTTGGCTTTCCTCTCACGTTAATCAGATGTGCATTCTTCCCTCTCTGTTCTTCTCACTTTTCTTTCCTCTCTTTTATAATTTATCTATCCACTGGATCAGTCAACAAATATGTATTAAGCACCTATTGTGTGACAGGTACTTGGCTAGGTACTGGGTCTACATATTTGAAGTTCAAAGTAATGGAGGTCAAGGAAGCAAACTTTCTGGAAGGCATTGGGAAATTCCCATTTCATTAAAACACATTTCATAACTCTAAAGGTGAATAGCCTTTGATCTAGAAACCACATTTAATAAGAAATAAGACAAAAGTAAGTAATAAGACAGGGATATTCAATAAAGCATTTTTGTAATGGTTGAAAATAGAAAAAACTTAAAAGTTAAATAATAGAGGGTTGGTTATATTATGCAGCTGTTAAATCATATAAATCAGTAATATTTAACTACATGGAGATATTTTTATAACACATTAAGTGGAGAAAACAAGTTACAATACCATAAATATGATGTAATCCATAATGAATATATAAATACAAAAAAAGAGAAGCAAAATAATGGGAAGACTACATACAAAAATGTCATCAGTGTTATTATCTTTGAGTGGTAAAATTATGAGGAAATATTTTTATATTTTCTACTGTCTTTATTTTGCATTTTCCTAAATTTTTTGAAACAAATATGTAGTACTTTAAATAATCACTTTAAAAAGCATTTCTATGCCAAATGATTTCATTCTTTGATGTTATTAAACTGAGTTTTCCTAATTATTTTCTTTTTTTTTCATTAGTAGAATATCCAATAGGTGCTAACAGCATCTTTAGGTGATCCGAAGTCTGTATGCAGACCCCAAATCAATAAAAGTAGTGTGAACGTTGGGAAAGAGTAAGATGTATGGTCAGATTATAGTTGGGCTCCACTGTCTAATGAATGATTGTTCTTCTGAGGAATGGATTGTAGGATAATAAAGGTGCCCACCTAGCAGAATTCTTGAGATGATTTATTTAGACAATTACATAAAATGCATATGAAATCATATAATGTCATATTGATGTTATCAATATTACTCTTCAATAATTAAATAAGGACAAATGAACAAAATTAGACAATAAAAAAGAATGGCTGATCTTCATCTGATCTCTAGGTTTGAAAGCCTATCTAAGCATTATATGAAATCAGAAATTCATAATTGAAAATATGTGTAACAGATATTATAGAAAGTTAAAATATTTACTAGAAAAGGACTTAAAATCTATAAAACCTGAACACTTCAGTAGAGAAATGGGCAGAATTTTGTCATTCTCATTTTTAAGGCAGTTTTTAAAGGAATAAATGGGAATGATAAATGAGAAATTATTTCAAAATCACTAGTAATATAAATGAAAATTTGCTTACTAGATTGTTAATGTTTTACAGGATAACACCCAGTATTGATAAGAATTTTTCTTAAAAATATCTGTTATTTCTTTATAGTTTTCAGGATTTATGCAGTTAAGCATTTATTTTTATAATCAGAAAATATAAATATTTCTTAAAATACAACATACAATTTAAATATAGTGCATTTATGCATATTCTATGTAAAATTAAATTCTGAAAATGTTTATATATACTACTCTATTTTGTCACACAGCCAATAATATTAAACATGAATTGGGAAACATGCTTTAAGAAACCTATGGAAAATTTACATGTAAAACTAAAAATAGTTTTATAAAGCAAATTGTAATAATTACCACTTCCTCTATATTTTCACAAAAGGATTGTAAAGATATGTATGTGTGTTCTTAGTAGTACAAATAAATATCATGTATGATTGCATTTTCACATATTATCTTTCCCAAGAATAAAGTTCACTGTGGTTACAGTTATTTATCTGGACTCCTTTTGCTATCATAGATGCCTTTCCAAGTCATTGAAACATAAATCAGTCTTTCAAGGTGTTTGTTTCAAAATTCATTCATCCATGTACACTGCAAAATGCTTCTTTCTATCCTAAATTATTTGGAAAAATATTATCCCAAGAATTATTGATCACAACACTAGACATTTTCTGATTGCCTATCAATTAGCTACTATACTTTAGTCCTTAAATACACTGGACTATTTCACAAAGTCAAATCCCTTATAAGGAATGTTTGCTTTCTTATTCTTTCTTTAACATTTAAACACAGAAAGCTTACATATCCTACACATCATTCTTAAAAGTCCCTTCAGGAGAAACTGTCTCGAAAGAGAACCAGTACCCAGGTTCTTTTCCTTATTTCTTTCCCATAATGATATTTATGATTTTCTAAAGCTATCAAGCTCACGTCTACAATAGCTATCTCATTTCTCCAAACAACAGACCAAGCAGTGGCAGGTAAGCTCTCCACTCTGCTTCCTGCCAACATGTTTCTGCCCTCACCAAAGGCACAGAGCTCTCCGCCTGTCAGTCCTTGATCTCCTGGCTGAAACGGCCTACCAGGATGCCAATTAGTGCCAATATGACTGTGGATGAACATGCACACAGAGACTAACAGCTTGGAATAGGCAGAAAAAGCCAATTATTTGTTTTTAGGCATACAGTCTAGGCGTACAGGCGTACAGTACAGCACTGAAGCAGATTTTCTATCCCAAATTAGCATTTTAGTCTACTTAAAACATCTCTCTCTAAATTGAAATGATTTCTCATCACAATAATATAAAACAATATACCCCCAAACACATTAATCTATTGTTCTGTCAACATTGTCATCATTTCCACTATCAACAGCAGCAGCATTGCTAGTATTGATAAGTGGTACCAGGCTTTGGGCTAGGTATTTTCATAGACCACATTTATATACATATGTATATACAAATAGAGTGCATGGGCACAAAAAAAGGCAAATTAAAAATGTTTAATTGAATTATCTAATTTAATCCTTAAAAATTCTTTGTAAGGTATGCATTAATAAATTCATTTTACAACTGAGAAACATGAGGCATAGAGTGATTAAGGAATCTGTCCAAGATCATGACTTTTATATGGTTGAATTCAGCATTAAAGTTAAGGATATATTAAAAATCTCTCCAGACTTTAATTTTCTTGTGGTCTCTTTATGTGCCTATTCCATCTATGTCCTCCACAGTACCATTACACTTTGTATATAGCAGGTGCTCAATAAAAGTTAAATGTCATCAAATTTATATGCACAAATGATCAACATTATTAGTTATCAGGGCAGTGATACCACCTCACACCTTCTGAGATGGCTATAATTAAAAAGATAGATAATAACAAGTTTTGGAGAGTATATAGAGAAATTGCAAGCCTTACACAATGCTGGTGGTAATGTAAAATGATGCAGCTGCAGTTCCTTAAATTGTTAAACATACAATCACCAGATGACTCAGTGATTCTGCTCCTAATGAAATGGAATTCTATCCAGGAGGAATGAAAACAAATGTCCACACAAAAGCTGTATGTGAATTTGTATAGCAGTATTATTCAAAATAGCAAAAAGTGAAATTAACCCAAATGTTCTTAACTTGATAACTAAACAAAATAAGATATATCCATATAATGGATTATTATTCAGCCATAAAAAATAAAGTACTGATACATGCTACTACATAGATAAACCTAGAAAACATTATGCTAAGTGAAAGAAGGCAGGCAGAAGAGGTAACAGCGTATGATTAAATTTATGTGAAATATCCAAAATAGACAACTCTATAGAGATAAAGAAGCCGTTAAAAGTGAGCAAAGGACTTAGTGGGAGAAAACATTTGCAAACTATCCATCAGACAAGGGATTAATATCCAGAATATATAAGGAACTCAAACAACTCAATATCAAAAAAACAATCGATTGAAAGATATTTTTCAAAAGAAGATATATAAATGGTCAACAAGCACATTAAAAATGCTCAATAGTGTTAGTCATTAGGAAAATGCTAATGAAACCATTATGAGATATCTGTTCACTTACACTAGTACGACAATAATAAAAAAAGACAAGTGTTGGTTAGGATATGGAGAAATTGGATTTTTCATACACCGGTGGGAAATTAAATGGGACAGCCACTTTTAAAATCAGTTTTCACAGTTCCTCAAAAGGTTAGACATAGAGTTACCATATCACCCAGCAATTCCACTTGTATGTATATACCCAAGAGAATTGAAAACATATGTCCACAAAAACAAAACTTGCACAAAAATTGTTCATGGCACTATTCATAATAGACAAAAGAGTGGAAACAACCCAAATGCACATCAATTGATTAATAAACAAACTATGATATACTCATACAATAGAATATTTTCATCCATAGAAAGGAAGTACAGATACATGCTATAACATGGATAAACTTTGAAAACATTATGCTAAGTGAAAGAAACCATGCACAAAAGGTGCACATATTGTATGATTCTATCTATCTGAAATTTCCAGAATAGACAAATCCAGAATCAGAATGCTGATTAGTGATTCCACGGTTTTGGAAGAAGAGGGGAATGGGTAGTGACTGCTAATGGGTACAGGGTTTCATTTTGGAGTGATCAAATATTCAGGGATTGGTAGTGATGGTTGTACAACTCCAAATATACTAACACCACACAATTGTATACTTTATAAGGATGAACATTATTGTATGTGAAATTATATCTTATTTTTTAAAAAAATGAATAGATTGCAAAAAATGATTCTGTGAAGTCTCACATCAGTTGTCTAAAGCCACTGTGGTTTCCAAGGTTAGAAGGTTCTTAATCTATGAACATAGCAATATATACTTTAAAATGGAGAAAAGAAACAATTTAGAAGTTAATGGCAAATGTTTCTCTGCTCTCTGAAATATGACAAAATGAATCCAAAGCTTCTCATTTTGAATCATATCTGTTCTCCTTGAAATAATAACATTTGTACCTTCTCAATCTTGCAACTCCTTTAAAAAATGGCAAAACTTTCCTTACTGGATTTTGTGATGGAATAGAATCCTGAGAACATCTACTAAACAAAGGCTAACAAAGGGCAAACAGAATAACCGACTCACAAAAATATAGTAATTTGTCATGATTAGCATTTCACAAATTTATTCCTCAGATATGTTGTTTAAAAGGTTCCTTAAGAAAAGGATTCCATTGTCAAATATATTTGGAAATCACTATTTATCCTTTTTATTGACGATATAGGATGCATGGTAAAGACCTGGGGAATTCTGCTGTAGTCTGTTAAATTTTTAATCCTAAAGTTTTCTAAATATACTTGATGAAACTCTATTCCAGACTCTTCTAAACAACTTCTACTACTTAATTTGCACAGAATACACTCTGGGAAACATTGATTAGGCAATTAATACATTTTAGAAATAATACAGTTCCCTGATAACATGTAGACATGACCTTAAGACCATTTTTTAATTATTGATGCCTTGCCACCAGAATGGCTACAATAAGCCCAGTGAGAATACTTGCATCTGGAACTATAAAAGTAGAAAGCAAGAGGATCATGTGAGGAAAGGGCCAGGATAGCCTTGGGCTAGGAGGAAACACATTGCATTTCATCAGCCCTTTTTATTCAAGACCTCATTCCTCTAAGAGTTTTCTAATAGAAAGTAGAGATTTTATTAGAAATCTTGTGAAGAATATAGCTGAAGGTAGAAAACACTCATTTCTCACTCCAGGAATAATACCCCCAAAATAGAACTTTAGAATTATATCAAGAAACTAACAACCTACATTTGAAAATACTGAAGGGAATAGTGACTTAAGGTCCAATATGTCTTTTTCTCTCCCATCTTCCACCAATCCTCAGAAAGAAAAGCTCCCAAACCAGTATCCAGAGATCTTGAGCATTGCACCAGGGCAAAGATTTCCAATAAGGCCAGCGGGCCCCAACCCATTTTCCAAAGCACAGAACCACCTTCAGATCAATTTGTGAAAACAGGCAATTAACATTGGTTAGTAGGAAACAATGTCCATCAGATGATCTCTATTCTGGTAGATGAAGCAAAGAATGGCTTGACTTTCAGAAAGCTAGGGAAACTATTTTTATAAATTCCGATCTCATTGGTCCTCTTGTTTGACCAGCTAAACCAAATTTTACTCAGGACCCAACGAGGATTACCATGTTTGGTGTTTAAAAAGAGTATTCAACACATGTCATTGGTTCTTCTGTTTTGAAATCTTTTGAATGAGATAACTTAACTTTGTCCAAATTCTTAATTTCTCTTTTTTGTTGTTTTATGTTAGTTTATTTTTTTGAAACAGAGTCTTGCTCTGTCGCCTGGGCTAGAGTGCAGTGGTGTCATTATAGCTCACTGCAACTCAAACTCAGCCTCCTGAGTAGCTGGGACTACAGGCAAGCACTAGCGTGCCCAATTAATTTTTTAATTTTATTTTTTCTGTAGAGATGTGGTCTCACTATGTTGCTCAGACTGTTCTCGAACTCCTGGCCTCAAGCTATCCTCCTGCCTCAGTCTCCCAGAGTGCTGAGATTACAGGCATGAGCCATTATGCCCAGCCTGTTTATCTTTATAAAAAGAAGATAAATATAATGTAAGGAAAGATCTTTTGCTTTAACAAACCATTTAATAGAACACCACCACCACCACTGAAAAAGCCCATATGCATGCCAATATTTTATGTGCATGTGTGGCAGAACAAAATACATTCCCTTGTTTTATAGTTTAGAACAGCAGTTATTATTATTGTCAATAATGTTACCAATCATTATATCTTTGAATGAATTTAAGTATGTTATTATTCTTAGAGATATATTTTAAATACATTCAAATTATTGTTCCCCTTCTCAATGATTCTCATATTTAACAGTTCAATTAAGAACATTGTTCCTGCTCAAGGAATTTCAGGCCTCTGTGAGGTAAGGGATGCACATTACTGTGATGAAGAAGTAGGTTATTCTTCCTAGTGTTTCATTAATCATAGCAGGTAAGCAGCTGCCACTTGTGTATAAAGCTAGCTCTGAAAATGACACATAACAGTAGCCTTTTAAAGTTGAATTTCCAGTTGAAAAAAAGTGTAATTTTATGTTGCCTGTCATTATCTTCCTTTGGTGGTGGGGAATAGGCAATAGTGGTTTAAAGGAAGCACATCCTCAACTTACAATGGTTCAATTTAGGAATTTTTACTTTAAGATGGTGCAAAATGAATACACAATCAATAAAAAAAGAAAAAAATGTACTTTGAATTTTGATGTGGTACAACATTCTCTCGTGATGCTGGACAGCAGCATCCAGCTGCAGCTCCCAGTCAGCCACATGATCATGAGGGTAAACAACCAATACTCTACAGTGTACAGTACTGCCAGATGATTTTGCCCAGCTGTAGGTTACTGTCATTCTTCTGAGAACATTTAAGTAGGCTAGGCTAAGCTATGATGTTTGGTAGGTTAGGTGTATTAAATGCATTTCAACTTACAATATTTTCAGCTTATGATGGCTTTGTTGGGGTGGCCCCATCATGAGTTCAGGAACATCTGTGCTTTTTGTAAGAGATGGCCACCAAAACAGGAATTGGCTTTGTTTAACATATTCTCCAAGAGGTGCCACTTAATACCACATCTGCTTTATCTGAGCAGCAGAAGAGCACCTACCAATATGAGTTAGATCCACCCAGTGCAGATATCTCTCCTTAACAATACCTGCATAGGATCTAAACTCAAGACATTATAAAGTTATAACTGAACCCACATTGTGGAATAAACAATATGATGTTCAATGTAGTCAGTACTGAAATTATGTAAGTGCCATGACCTCAGAACAACAGCAGTCTCTGCTAGTGGCTTCTTCAAAATAGCTTTTGGAGGTGAAGTAAGATGAATTTTATAACTTCTGTTACTTTAGAGAGGGAAAGAAATTTCTTATTTGGAGGACTCTGCTCCCAGAAGCTCTTACTGCTCTGTTTCTTGTTTTGCACTATCAACAGTTGAAATTAAAATGGGTTTACTATATTTTTATGTGTAATTGTACCACTATACAATTCTATCATAGTCCTTACTGTCTATCTCTTCCACTAGAGTACAAGTCCTGAGGGAAAGGATTGTTTCCTATTTATTTCAATATGCCTAATGTCAAGCACAGTGCCTGGCACACAGTAGATGCCCAATAAATATTTGTTGAATGAATGAATGAATTAAATATGCTCATTTTGTACAGGCATTTTTCAACCTCTTCCTCCGGTAAATCAGAGATAGCTAATATTAATGACAATGAAGTATGAAAGCTATGCCAGGCATTATTCTTATATGTAATTAACAGATCACCAATTAAAAGACATTGCAGATATTTTTTTATGGAAGAAAACATCAATATGAAACCAATATTCTATATTAGAAACTATTCGGCAAAACTCTAGTAGGCTGAATAATGGCCCCCAAAGATGTCTGCTCATGATCCATGAAGCCTGTGAATATACACTGTTCCTTTATATGGTAAAAGGGACTTTGTGATTAAGGTCATAGACCTTCAGATGATTAGATTATCCTGGATTATCCAGGTGAGACTAATCTAATCACATGAGTTCTTAACAGCAGAGAACTTTTCCCAGTTGTGTTTATATAGAGATGATGGAAACTGGATCAGAGAGATGCGACATTGCTGGCTTTGAAAATGGAGAGAGGGAGCCATGAGCCAAGAAATGTAGATGGCCTCTACATGCCTTCTATAGCCTTCAGAAGGAGCACCGCCATGCTAACACCTTGAGTTAGCCCAGTGACACCCATGTTGGATTTCTAACATACAGAACTATGAAATAATAAAGGTGTATTGTTTTAAGCCATTAAGTTTGTATTAATTTTTTATAGCATTGATAGGAAACTAATGCAAGAGCAAAGTAAATTGTCATATTAAAAAGTTTCTGGCATGCTCATATTGCCAAGATTAATTTTCCATTATTGAACACTTGTTAACTGTTAGGCAAAATGATCATTAATCCTTCATAGGCCAAACTACAATATGCCTTAATGGCAGCAGTGTTCAATACAATACTTTATAAGCACCTTGTTTATCTTCAACAATATCCATTCATACAGTATTGTGACTCTGACTGTTACACTCTTATTCAGCAGGCTGAAAGTAGAAGCCCTTCAACTGATCTTGTTAACACTGGCATTTGCAAACCCCTCTGTAAAATCCTCTAGAACAGAGGCTATAACAAGAATTGGTAAGAGGTGAGTCCATATTTTTTACATGTAAAAAATACTTTATTATTTTATTTTTCAGTTTTATTTAGGTGTAAAAGACAAAAATTGTATATACTCAAGGTGTAGAGTATGCTGTTTTGATATACATATATATAATAAAATGATTACTATCAAGCTAGTTAACATATCCATTACCTTATATAGCTACCTATTTTTGGTGAGAATACTTAATATATATTCTCTTAGCAAATTACAAGCATATAATACATTATTATTAACTAGATTCACTATGCTATACAATAGGTCTCCAGAACTTATTCATCATATAACCTAGAGTTTGTACCATTTGACCTTCATTTTTCCATTTCCCTCACCACTTGACTCCTTGTAACGACCTTTCTACTCTCTATGAGTTTCACTTTTTTAGATTCCACATATAAGAGAGATCACGCAGTGCTTGTCTGGACATATACACAGGTATATTTCAAGTAAAGGGATAGAAAAAGATATACCACAAAAACAATATCCAAAAGATGGTTGATGTGGCTATATTAATAATGCGTAAGGTAGACTTTAAGGCAAAACTTAATACTTATTATGAAGAGGATACTTTGTAATGATAAAAAGATCCATTTAACAGGAAAATATAACAACCCTAAATATATGTGTACTAATAATATAGCTTCAAACCATATCAAAGTTGACAGAACTAAAATAAAATATTCACTAATTCACAATTATAGTTGGAGATTTTTTTAAGATGATACATTATGATTGTACATATGAAGTGAGTTCATTTTTAAAAGTATTTTATGGTAGATAAATTTGGGGGCTGAAAAAGCACTATTGGCCACATATTATTTTTCCTTTTTATAGAGGAATCTCTCTGAGCTGAAAGTAAATGGGCCCTCTCCTTTTATCCTGGGGAACTAGCTTGGCTACGTGGCCCTCTAAGATCATCACGAACAATTTCTCAAATGAGAGCACTGATATGAAAGCATTTTGAAACTATGAATTGCTATATAAATATAAGGGATTATTATTACTTCCAACCCCCTTCAATCTATTCACTTTCTTCTTCAAGGCACTAGCCCCATCTAGCATCCTCATTAATAAGGACAATATCAACTTATATTTCCAAAGCTATTTTAAGCTTCCAGTGTTCCCTTACCTGTATTATCTCATTCTATTCTCACAAGAAACATCTGATGTAGAAGGCTCAGGTTTTATTAACCCCATGTATAGAGAAGGGCACTGAGGTTAAAATTAGGTGACTACAACTCAGCGACTATACTAAAAACCATTGAATTGTACTTTAAATGGGCGGACTGTATGATATATGAATCATATCTTAATAAATTTGTTATATAAAGATCATTATTGCCTTCAAATTAAAACAAATAAGTGACTATTTCAGGGTCTCAGAAGCAGTTACTTTCAGAGCTGGATCCTGCTGGCAATGATGGAGACTCAGGAAGTAGAAGAAATATCAAAGCAAAACAGTGAATATTAAACCACTAAATGTCAGATCACAAAACATGATCATTCCAAGTTTTGCTCAAAACTGAGTTTTCCTCATCTGACCCCTCTGCAGAAGCTTTTAAATTTCTTCACGCTTTGATCAACTCTTCAGGCGCGATGTTAAGCCTGAACCTAGAGGTGAAGGCTGTCAACAGATGCAGCTGTGCAAAGCAGGTCAGACAGAAGAAGTGATAATAAAGCAGAATTTCCAATGTGCTTTTCCAATGAACTGTGTTTAATGACATTTGTTCTGTTTGTATCACATATAATGTCCAAAATAAAGGTGGATATTTAACGTTTATTTACTTTCCTGTGCAAATTAGATACTTGTGTAAAACAAGGAAGCTTTATCAGCAGAATATGCTATATAATAATTTCCATTCCAAGTTTTAACAGAAAAAAAGAACAGTCTCCTCCAAAGTTATAAGAGAGCAAAAAAGCAACAAAACCTAGAGCTTGGAATAAGCATCACTCTTCATTTTTTCCATTAGGAAAAAAATATGCATCTTGTTATGAAACAAATATTACTGAGATTTTCTAGGCATTATTGTGTATTATTCCCCATACCCATAAATTATCTATACAGATTTTATTTCCACATAATTCTCAGTGTGCACTTGATCTATGAGATGACATTTCTTTGTGAATATTTAAGCTAATGTCTGCTTTAGTATCCTGTACAGAATCAAACAAAACTTTTCCAATCAACTTTAGTAGAGTATTATGTATTTGCTTATTAACAGTCCCTTGGAAAAATGGGTCATCTATTTTAAAGAGATTGTTTGGTATGTGTATAAATGAAGGTCCCTAAAAGGCTTTGGGGGATTTTATTTTCAAAGAACACATTTCAAAGAAACTTTACATTGACTCAGACTATAGAAAGCTATGCCAGCTTCAAAATGAAAATATCATTTCACTAATTACATCCTTTCATTATTAGAATAAAGTTCTGTTTGATGTACTGGGACTGCTTCAGTAAATGATAAGTTCAAATGTCTTTCTCGGAAGATGAAGGGCATTTAGTACACTCCTTTGTCCCCTAGATTTATGTCACCCAGAAAAAAAAGATGTGACAATCTGCTACTATGGGAAACCTTTTACAAGTGTCATTATTTTGTTTCATAATTTTACCATTATTGAAACTTTTTGCTGCATCTGCTTGCCTATAATAATTGTGTATTTTGTAATGCGAGTAATTGACTCCAAATTTCTAGACCCATACAACCTGCCAAGATAGAACCAGGAAGAAATCCAAAAGCTGAATAAACACATAACAATAATAAGATAGGAGCAATAATAAAAAGTTTTTCATCAAAGAAAAGCCCAAGAACACATGGCTTCACTGCTGAATTTTAACAAACAACAAAGAAGTACAAATACCAATCCTACTTAAACTATTTCAAAAAATCAAGAAGGATGGAATACTCCCAACTAATTCAATGAGGATTGTATTACCCTGATACCAAAACCAGACAAAGAAACAACAAAAAATGAAAACAACTGGCCAATATCTCAGATGAACATAGATGCAAAAATTCTTAAAAAATTACTAGCAAACTGAATTCAACAACATATTAAAAAATCATTCATTATGATCAAGTGGAATTCATCCTAGGGATATAAGAATGGGTCAACATATGCAAATCAATCAATGTGGTATATCATATCAATAGATAAATCCATATGATAACTTCCATTGATGCAGAAAAAGCATACAATAAAATTCAGCATGACTTCATGATAAAAACCCTCAAAAAAACGGGTATAGAAGGAATTTACCTGAACATAATAAAAGCCATATACGACCCACGCCCAGCTACTATCATACTAAATGGGGAAAAACTGAAAGCCTTCACTCTAAGATCCAAAACAGACAAGGATGCCTACTTTCACCACTGTTATTTGACATAGTACTGGAAGTTCCACCTAGAGAAATCAGACAAGAGAAAGAAAGAAGTGGCATCAAAATCAGAAAGAAAGAAGTAAAATTATCTTTATTTGCAGATAATATGATCTTATATCTAGAAAAACCTAAAGACTCCACAAAAAACTTTCAGAACTGATACACAAATTCAGTAAAGTTGCAGGATATGAAATCAATATACAAAAATCAGGAGCATTTCTATATGCCAACAATGAACAATCTGAAAATGAAACCAAGAAAGAAATCCCATTTATAGTGCCCACAAATAAAATACCTAGGAATAAATTTAACAAAAGAAATGAAAAATCTCTACAATCAAAACTATACTCAAACAGAAATGAAAAAGGAGAGGTCACTACAGACATCACAAGAATACAAAGCATTATCTTTGAATACTATAAAAATCTATATGCCCCAAAACTACAGAATATGGAAGAAATGGACAAATTCTTGAAAACACACAACCTCTTTTTAGCTCTATCAGGAGAAAATAGAGTTCCTGAACTGACCACTATCAAGCACAGAATTTGGAGCGGCAATTAAAAATCTTCTAAAAAAAATAAGTGCTGGACCATATGGGTTTACATCTGAATTTTACCAAACCTACAAACAGGAACTCATATATATATACTGCAGAAACTATTCAACAACATTGAGAAGGATGGTATCTTCCCCAACTCATTTTATGAAGCCAACATTACCTTGATACCAAAGCCAGGAAAGGACAAAACAAAAAAAGAAAACTACAGACCAATATCCCTCATGAATATAGATACAAAAATCCTCAACAAAATCTTAGCAAATCGAATCCAACAGCACATAAAAAAAATTATCATGACTATGTGGGCTTTATCCCAGAGATGCAAGACTGGTTCAACATACACAAATTTATAAATGTAATTCACCACATAAATAAAAACAAGAACAAAGACCATATGATTCTTTCAATAGATGCAGACAAAGCATTTGATAAAATCCAGCACACTTTTATGATAAAAAACTCTTAACAAAATAGGCATAGATGGGATATTCTTTAAAATTATTAAGGCCATATATGACAAACCCACAGCCAACATCATACTGAATGGGGAAAAATTGAAAGCATTCCTGCTTAGAACTGGAACCAGACAAGGTTGCCCACTATCTCCACTTCTATTCAACATAGCACTGGAAGTCCTTGCCAGATAAATCAGACAAGGGAGAGAAACTAAGTGTGTCTGAATGGGGGAAGAAGTGGTAAAACTCTCGCTGTTTGTGATGATATGCTATTATATCTGGAAAATCCCAAGGATTCAACCAAGAGATTCCTGGAATTGATAAAAGAATTCAGTAAAGTCTCAGGATGCAAAATTAATGCACACAAATCAGTGACATTCATATACACCAAAAACAGTCAAGCCAAAAATCAAATCAAACATGCAACACCTTTCATAATAGGATCAAAGAAAATTAAATATTTAGGAATATATTTAATGAAGGAGGCAAGAGACATATATAGGGAGAACTATGAAACACTGAAAAAAGAAATTGTAGAAGATGTAAACAGATGGAAATCCCTACCATGCTCATGGATTGGTAGAATCAATATTGTTAAAATGTCCATCCTATCTAAAGTGATCTACAGAATTCATGCAATCCTATCAAAATACCACCATAATTTTTTACAGATTTACAAAAAATAATTCTACGCTTCATCTGGAACCAGAGAAGACCTTGTATAGCAAAGTAATCATAAGCAAAAGGAACAAATTGGGAGGCAACAGTCTGCCAGAATCCTAACTTTATTACAAGGCTAGAGTGATCAAAACAGCATAGAAAGGCACAAAAACAGAGATATAGACCTCTGAAATAGGACAGAAATCCCAGATATAAAACCATCCTCATATTGTCATCTAATCTTTGACAAAAGAGATAAAAATATACATTGGGGAAAAGACTATTCAATAAGTGGTGCTGGCAAAACTGGATATCCACATGAAGAAGACTGAACCTGGATCCCCACTTCTTACCTTTCACAAAAATCAACTCACAGTGGATAACAGACTTAAACCTAAGGCATGAATCCTTAAGAATTCTGGAAGAAAATGTCAGGAAGACGCTTTGAGACATTGGTCTAGGCAAAGAATTTATAAAGAAGACCCCAAAAGCAATCATAGCAGCAACAAAAATAAACAAAAGGGACCTGATTAAATTAAAAAGCTTCTGCACAGTCAAGGAAACTATCATTAGAGCAAATAGACAACCTACAGAATGGGAGAAAATATTTGCTCTCTGCACTTCCGACAAATGTCTGATAACAAGAATCTATCAAGAACTTAAAGGAATTAACGATAAAAAATCAAACAACCAGTGGTGAAGAGAGCAAACTGATAATGGCCTAATAACAAGAATCTATCTAGAACTTAAAAGAATTAACAAGAAAAAGTCAAACAATCCCATCAAGAAATGGGCAACGGAAATGAACCGAAACTTCTCCAAAGAAGACAGAATAACAGCAAGCAAACATATAAAAAAATGCTCATCATCTCTAATCATCAGAGAAATGCAAATCAAAACCACAATGAGATACCACCTAACCCCAGTGAGAATGGCGTTTATCAAGAAATCCCAAAACAACAAATGCTGGCGAGGATGTGGAAGACAGGAACTCTCATACACTGCTGGTGGGACTGCAAATTAGTGCAACCTTTG